>OZ014475.1:29998136-30247724 GCA_963965965.1 Trididemnum nubilum | reverse complement strand
ATTATAAACTCAGAAGGGGGGGGGGGGGGAGCTCTAATCTTTCTCTCTGGCTACGCTACTGAAAAACACAATGATTGTTGTCCTACAAGGCAACATTTACCCTTGATTGCGCTCTTTGAAGTGTTGTACAACTCCCGGAAAATTATTCTACCTTGATTCTTTGAAGTATTTATACTGTAATTCGTCATCAGTGCTATGAAAGCATATACTTGTTTTATCACTCTAAAATACATCGATAAATGAAAACAATTTCAAACACAAGATAACATATTGATAAAGCATAATTTTGTTTTTTTTGTAATATTACGATTCAATACAAAAGCCACAAAATTTACGTCTAAGAGTCGCATGCGGCTCGCGAGCCGCAGTTTGCCCACCGTTGCAATAGACTCTTTGTAGTTGTTGTTTTTTTTTATCAGTTTGTTTCCTTTATGAAATTTTTTGCTGTATACCAGCCCTTTAAAGCTTAAGTTATTTTTAAACATACAGCACAAAACTACTTAGAAGCACAGTTTTACATTTCGAAGGCAGCTTAGAAATGCTATCTATAGAAATGGTGCTGTCATCTCAATTCGTAATTAGAGATACAAGTTTTAACGACTTTTTTTTCTTCCAAGCAGTTTACAGATGTGGCAGTGTACGAATAATAAGCACAAGTAAATAATCGCTTTGCTTAAAGGTGCGTTTACATAAGACACGACGCAACACGAGCCAAAGGTTGGCAACCTTTGCGAGTTGTCGCTCACGTTACTTGCTCAAACTAGGCCAACTATTCATCAACAATTTTGTCTGAGTAAAGCTGAGCAATCGCTCGCAAAGTTTACGACTCGTCGCAACTTTTTCTCAAGTTTTCCTTGACGTTAAATATTTGGTTGCTTCTCGTTTAGTGTTAACACACCTTAATCTGAACTTACAGTCGCAAACAATTACGAATGATTTTATCGCAAAGTTATCTTCAAATTTCAAAAATAATCTTAAAGGCCACCTAACGTCTGCAAAGCAATGCCCTTAAAATGAAATAGAAAATTATTACTAATTGAATGCTGTAAACTCGGTTAAGATACACGTTCTCAGTTTCAAGAAAATGAGCAGCCATTATTACCTTTCGCGTTTTTAAAAAATGACATGACGTCATCAGACCCAGGAGTTTGGTGCCTTTGACTTGTTTATCATTGCAGAGAATATGCGATTTTGCAAAGGCATGTGATAGCCGCTCACTGGTCAAAAAGTGTTGCACAAAAAGGCGTAATTAGCTCAAAGTAGTTACATTGCGAAGTTCAGAAGCGAATTAGCCGTAGCAATCAGCTTTCACTACAAGTATTAAACAGCAGTTTTACTACCAGTAATGGCTCTATCACTCTAAAAATTGTAACAGTACTAAAGTTTTCGTATTCTAAGGTATCGGGCATATCCGTATCCAATCGGAATACCGATACGCTACCAAAGCGTAAAAAAAGAAACAATTGAAAGCTTATACTGTAATTATGTAAAAATATTTTACCTTTGTAATACCTGTAGGCTACTGTAGTTTACTGCGTAGGATTAGGAATATACTGGTAAGGATATGTACAGCAGAAATGGTACCAGTACCGGATCAGTACTTGTTTGGTTTGTGTTTCAGTAAATATTTTACTCCTGGCAATGTATTAGGCTGGACTAATCTGCTAGGGTACCATAGTTTAGCGATACCGGACCAGGCTACCGGTATCAGATCAGTGTACTGGTATCTCAGATCTGCACAGCCAAACAACTACCAGTGAGTGCAGGTCACTTTTTTACGAGTTCCATAGTGAATATCACATTGTACTGTAGTACAAAAATGCTGCCTGTAATAGTAACATTTTTACCTATCATACCAATGTAACATACCGGTACAGACAATACTTACTTCCTTGCCATAATTAGCCCAACGTACCAATACTCCTATCTACTACCCATCTACCAGTAATTTGCTCCCCAAGCTTTCAACAATATGACTAGGTCATTGTTTTTTCTGCTGTTCTACAAGATCAATCACTGACACACAAACCGAATCAGGTTACTGATCTTATACTGGTACCTGTATCATTTGTATCGTACGGTACTGATATATTCCAAATCCTACGCAGTAAACTACAGTAGCCTACTGATATTAGAAAGGTAAAATATTGTTACATAATTATAAGCTTTCAATAGTTTCTTGTTATGTCTAAAATCGTTTTTTACACTATGGTAGCGTACCAGTATTGGGAATGGATATGCCAGATAACTTAAAATACGAAAACTTTTGTACTGTTACAATTTTTAGAGTGATAGAGCCATTACTGGTAGTAAAACTGCTGTTCAATACTTGTAGTGAAAGCTGATTGCTACGGCTAATTCACTTCTGAACTTCGCAATGTAACTACTTTGAGCTAATTACGCCTTTTTGTGCAACACTTTTTGACCAGTGAGCGGCTATCACATGCCTTTGCAAAATCGCATATTCTCTGCAATGATAAACAAGTCAAAGGCACCAAACTCCTGGGTCTGATGACGTCATGTCATTTTTTAAAAACGCGAAAGGTAAAAATGGCTGCTCATTTTCTTGAAACTGAGAACATGTATCTAAACCGAGTTTACAGCATTCGATTAGTAATAATTTTCTATTTCATTTTAAGGGCATTACTTTGCAGACATTAGGTGGCCTTTAATTGGCCAAATTTGGAAAAAATGAATTGAATAGAATTGAAAATAATGGAATCGATTTTGCCTTGGCTTACAATGGCTTTCATCAGCTGGTGTCGTCTGTAACAAATTCTATTCAAATACATAGACGCCAAAATCGATTCCGTAACTTTGAGTTTTCGTTATTCTTATTTAGGTTTGGATGATTATTTTAGGATTAAAAAAATGCGCACTCCTCTACCAACCCTAATTTCCTTTAAGTTTATTATTTTTCATGCTTCAAATTATGGTAAGGAGAGAGCTCTCTACAAGGGGTTCGTTAACTCCGTCCGTCACGCATGATCACTCCTGAGCAACGTCAAAAGCGTCGTAATTAAATTAAGGATTTCATTTGTGAACTTAATCACGTAATTGCTCCATCACGCATGAGCACTCCTAGATATACAATTGAAAAAAAAGAGAAAAAATATACCAACCCCTAATAAAAAGAAATCTGATGAAAGATTACAGACCTTACGATTTTGCCAGATTTTCCAGCACCTCAATCAGGCTCTCCACTCTACGATGACATGCTATTGTTGGTTTTTGTTGTTTGCAGTGTACTAGTGGTACTGTCTTACTTAACAAAAACTAATGAAAACTAAACGGTAACAACTGCCGTAAAAGACTCACTACCACAGAAACTTGGACATATGCTAATGTTCTTTTACTTGCAGAGGCATGTTTATTTTTTTCCTGTATGTGATGGAAAATTTTTTCCAAGGAGCATATCCAGTATGAGAAGCGAAATTGTTGGTAACAGCGTGCCATATATTGTTGGTTGCAACAGCACTGAAGGGAGAGGAAATTCGATCAAATACTTTAAATCCGGAATAAACAGAGAAACTTATGAAAACGAGTTCAAGAGCTTTGCTGTAGCCAACTTCTGCGTAAGCATGCACTTTTTTTTTTGTTTTGTTGTTCAATAATATTAAAAGTTTAAACAATGAAGACAAAACTTTTCGAGTTAATTCTAACAAAAATTAGTGTTTTAGTTGAAAGCTAGACCATTGAATCTGTATTATTGGAAAGGAAACTGACAGTTTTGTCCATTTTCTTCACGATTCACTTGTTCTGAAATATGCCGATTCGTCCAGTCAGCGTTACTTTTTTTCTTCACTGTTCACTGGTTCTACGAATATGTCCAATCAAATCAGTCGGATACGCGTGAGGGAAAAAAATTCGCAACAATAGCAAATTTTTTTACTTCAATGCTCTTCTTTTTTTCTCCGCGCGTCTGTTTCTAGTCTACTAAATAAAAAGTTTATAGTTAGACAGAAATTGTTTACAAGAATGAGGTTTACAGCAGAATCTGTATAAGAGAAATATGCTGCTGAAAATAAGATTAAAAGCGTTAGCTTACTCTGTAAAAAAGACTGTAATATTATCGCTTTACTTCGGGTCGGAATTACCATATGGCAAAAGTAAATTTACCAAATCGGCCAGGGACTCCGCACGATACACATCCAGCCCAGATTTTACGGTTAGAACTGTATATTTTAACTTATCTCAACCGCACAGAATAATTATCCAATAAAACTGTGGTGATTGCTTCTACGACTGCTACTTCTGAAACTAAAATTTTTTTTGGAATAAGACAAAGCTTACTACATAATAAAACTCGAATAAACTGTCATTATTTTTTGTTTATTTCAGTAATGAAGATATAAGCTAACAATTTGAAGAGTTTATTATCCAAATCTTTTTTTTACTAATCGAGTATAAATGTCTGTTCAACAGGTTGGGCTTTTGGATTCTGGTTTGGACGCCTTGACGAAAGAACTGGAAAAAGACAAGCAAAATGATGACGAGTGGAAGTGGAATAAAATATTAGGAGATGCTCTAATGGAAACAATGTTTATAAACCCCACTGTCAAAGCATTAAAGCAACATGTTAGTGAGTAACCGATGACCTTTCATGTCAGTAATGTTTCCTTTCAATCTTGGCTTCGAAGCAAGACCAAAAACGTTTCATTTGCTGTGTGTTAGCCTATACGGTATCCTGGAATTAAATTCAAGTCCAAAAATTTCTCCGAGCATCAACAAAAAAAAATCAAGAGTTAAATAAAACGTTTACAGACTTGTATAAGAAGATAAACTAGTTTTATGTTTAGATTTAAAACCTTAATTTTAAAATAAAATCTCCTATTTGTAATTAAAATTAATTGCAATATAATAAAAAACACAACTTCATAACTTGCAGGAAACCAAGCCTCAACTTACATGTACGTGATGACCCAGCAGTTACAGCTTCACCATGATCCAGCTTATGGACCTGAAACAGCCAGGAAACCTGAATTCTGTCAATGTGACCACACTGATGATATCGTTTTCACGTTTGGGGTTCCTCTGACTGTTCAAAAACTCACTGTCGATGCAAAATTTACTGAAAACGAAAAGAGACTAAGTCGAGAATGGATGAAATACATCGTCAACTTCGCTACCAATGAGTATACACTATAAAATTAAATATAGCTATTTTTTCCAGGGTTTTATCTACTCGAAAGCGCTCGGAAACCAAGCGTTACTGTATCGTTGTTTTGATTTATGCATAGGTAATCATTGATAGTCTAAGTACTAGAGGTAGCTATATTACTATGGCAATTTTACACAACTTAGTTTTAATGTAACCTAAAACTTACTTAGGGGCTTAGTGAAGTATATAGTCTATACTAAAATCACTTGGGCATGTTTTGGAACATCATCAGTTTTCTTAGAACCCTCTTAATAAAATTACTCAGAAGTTACCAAATAGTTATCAGTTCTTAATCATGCTTAGAGGCAGCCGAAACTCAGTCTAGCAAAGGCAAATTATTTGTCATTTTTGACTGACTCCCGACTACTTGGTAGACTCTGGTTCGATTTCCGGTTGGGTCAAACCAAAGACAATAAAAATTGGTATTCCAGTTTTACTGCTTGAAGTATAGCAATTAAAGGGGCAGTGTGAACCTTCACCGTGTGTGGTAGACCAGCGGGCAGGTGGCAGCTTGACTCAGAAATTGAAAGGTCCTTTTGCTGTCTCCTGGTCAGGGCAACTTGGTGAATAAAATGTAATTACGATATTGCTTTGGCAAACCTCTTAAAAATCTGTTTGTTTAAAGTGATCCAAACATTGGAATTCCAGTAAAGGTAAAGTGGCCAAAATACGACTCCGAAAATCGAGAGCATTTGTCAGTGCAACATCCTTGTACTATTGGAAAAAACTTCGGGGAAAAGACTTGCAAGTTCTGGAAAGAAGTAGTGGAGCCATTGCGTGTCTTATCCAGCAGTGCCTGAACAAAATCAAACATCTCAATACAGAACAATCGAACTACTGTTTGCTCAATCTCAGTAAAAAAATGTAATGAAAGGTCAAGTATCGTTAATTGCTGGTACCGAATACCAAGTTTATTGACAAGATGACGCTTTACTTTGTACAGTTTATACTTTTTCGCTATATACGATACGAAACAGGGATCAAAATTAACTTTTTTAACAACTTACCCTTGGGGCAAGTGATATCAAATGTCTACTTGCCCGAGAAAATTCAACTTGCTGGGAAAAAAATAGGCACAATAAGTTTTGAGGTTGTTTGCCTTTGGAAAAAAATTGTAAAATGTACTTCTTGGATAAAACACTGAATTTGCATAATACGTGTATCCTATTTTGAGAATCAAATTTTTGTGCGCGATTGATGTAATAACGTGACGTAATAAATCACTTTTTCTAAATGCATTACGTAAAAATAGATTTTTTGATTGTAATGCACTTTCAATCGTGAATATTTTGGAAACAAATCAGGTAGAAAGCCTAATTTTTTTGCACAAGTTATAGGAGCTAAAAGATCTTCAAAATAAACTTGACCAAAAAACTGCATAATTTTTGACGATGTCTTCATGCACTGCAGGGTATAGTTGTACAGGTGATATTTGAAACAGCAGTTACGCGGCAAGCGTGGAAAATTTTTAGTGCCTAAAAGTAGCAGAGCGTGTCTGAATATCGAAAAATTTGCTTGCGATTAAAAAAATGTTAATTGCGATTAATGATGTTCGCACGATTAAACAAAGTGTTCATTGTGATGCTTGCAAAGTGCTAAAATAAACCAAGCAACAGGTTTCTCTACTTACATTTTATTTTATTCCAACGAAAGCGGACCTAAATTGCATCTCTGAATAATTTTGTTTGATGTTGTTTCATTCGCGGTATTTTGTTAGCTTGTCAGTCGGGCAAGTTAAGCCAAAAAATAACTTGCCCGAAGCGATTTTAGCTTACCTAAGGCAAGCGGACAAGCGTTAATTTTGAACCCAGCTAAATTGGTTCGAATTTTATTTATGACTCGATTTAAAATAAAGAAAAAAAGACTTTGTTGAACCCAGGTCTTCTATCTCACTCTTTAATGCTGAAAGCATTAAATTCTTCCTTTGCTTTTTGACCGGTTGAGAACTGTAACGATGGAAATTCTAGGTGATTTTGACATTTAAAGAAATTGCAATCCAGTATTTCTTCCACAGATTTCTAAGATGATTGTAAAACAAAGTTAAATCAATTTTGGTTTTGAAATTTTTCGTGATTTTACTGTATTATGCAATTTATTGATTTACTGTTAAGGCCCGGTCTACACTCTCGTAAAATCGTGGGCATACTGGCAGCTTATTTGCTTGTAAGACGATACTGCGGGAGTACAAAATTTTCGTTCAAACTAAACCAAAAATACACTCATGTGCTCAAGATTTTATGCAAAGCGTAGACCGGGCCAAAGTTTTAATTGTTGCAACTTTATGACGTCGTTCAACTTCTGTATTTGCCGACTAAAAATAGAGCCAGTTCCAATCACAATTCGTTAATCACGTGACCAAATCGATTTTATGATTCCCCTTGTCTAAATGTTTGTGACGGAGATTAAACCGTTCTAATTAACAAAGTATAACAAGCGAACAGAAGCCGAGCCTGTATTGAAATGCAAAAAGGAAAAAGCTATAGCTGCAGAAAATATTATTTTAATTTTAACCATTTTAAAAGTTTTATTTTAAAAAAGAATCTGAACAAGGTTAAAGGAAATTGCGGGGTTTGAAGCAAGGTCATTGCGGGGTTTGAAGCATGAAACTGTGTCTTTCAGAACGTTATTGCAGCGCAATTAGTACTAACATAAACGGAATCGATTTTCCATATGTATAACGTTCAGGGTATCCTACCTACCCTCAACTCCTTCAAAAATGACTTACAGTGCGATATTGTACAGTATTTACAGTTTGGCCAGATCAACATTGCCATTGTTGTAGTAGTATAATTATTTATCTTCCTGTTACCGTATAGCGTCAGACATTACCTGTTTGACGATCTGCACTCTTTTCAATGTGACAACTACTTCGTGCGTGAAAGAATCCGCATCTGCTTTGGAGTTTTCCGTGTTTCCGTGGATTTCTTCTAATTCCTGTCCATTAAATTTGCTGCTTGTTCAAAGACATCTAGGAAGGAATTATCATTGTAAAGCGTCTTATGCAAGAATGCAACAACGTAACTAGGGTGCGGGTTGAACCCATTGTGATCTGAGTCGGCGTAAAAACTGCAATACATCCTCGGCCACGCTATCGACAAAAAAGAATTAACAACTTTAGCTCTGCCTTTACCGCCAAGCGGCGCTGTTTTGATTTTATTGCACGTTTCATTGCTTTCAGAGTACTGGATTTTAGAACTTTCTGGCAGTTTTACTTGTTGTTGAGAAGAGGTACAGTAAATTTAAAATTGCAATATTTTGGTCGTGGCAATATGACTGCTTGCCCAGTAGTAGAAACAACTTTAGGAAAATTGCAAGGAAAAATTCTTGACAAAGTTGAGGGCGGAAAGGACGTGTTTCTTTACACAAGGATACCTTTTGCGAAACCGCCAATAGGAGAGCTCAGATTTGAAGCCCCTGTCAGGTATGATAGTACAAGTATGAAAATTAATTTTGAAATGTATATTTCGCTTATTTCAAAGCCCAACCGGAAAAGCGGGCAAAGAAGAAAAAAAAGATAATTTGCGTTTTTAGTGAATCCGAAAAAGCAATTGCTACTCGTGCAAAAAGTCGTGCGGAAATGTTGTTGTAGCGAATATTCATCCTCCTGTCACCGGACAGCGTCAGACGCTAACTTATTGGACGATCCACGCACTTTTCATTACAACGACTACTTCATGATTGGAGAAATCCGCACCTGTTTAGGATTTCTTCGAATTCTTGTCCAGTGAATTTGTTGCTTGTTCGAAGCCACCAAGCAGAGATAATCATCGTAAAGTGTCATATCCATGGACGCAACAACGTGACCAGGGTGCTAGTTGAACCCCCACCACTCGATCTGTGTCGCCATAAAAACGACGCTTTTACCCATTCGGCCACGATGGTTCTTGCTCTTCCATACTGCTGGAAACCTGACGACCTTGATTTTTTGGTCTTTCGCGGCTTTTCATAAGAAAACAGCTTCAAGACTTTTGTACGCATCTAATTTGCAATTGAATGTATTTCCTGTAATTAACAAAATTGTATAAGGTCCCTTGCTTGTACGCTACAACATTCAACAAAACTATAAAGTTGAAACTTTAGTTTGGGTTCGATATTCTACTTTTGTACTTATATACTTAATTTACGGTTAATTTTGAACATATGCTTCCCCCCCACACAGCCACTCAGCATCAACTGCATCTAATTTTGTTAACTGTTTTCAGACCAGATCCTTGGAATGGAATCCTTGATGCTACGAAACATTCTGCATCTCCCGCGCAAGACCCAAGTTTCATGGACGGGCTAAGTGACTACCTTCCAATAATTGCATATCAGGATCCCAAAACGTACAGCGAAGATTGTTTGTATTTAAGTGTTTATACCTCTAAACCTTCAGCTACAGCTAAACTACCGGTAAGTTGATCATATTGTTTTTCGCTTTTATGAGTTTTTGCTGAAACTAATTTAAATGGAAGTAGGCTTACAATTCTAATGTCAACATCACATAATAAACGATTTATTCAAGTTTTTAATAAACTTAGAATTGTTTTTCAAAATCTTCTACTGGTTTGCAACAAATTCGTGGCACTAATACATTTCCAACTAGTTTGCAAAAGCAAATCCTGATACTGGCAATGCGTTTGTGTAGCAGTGAACTATTAATATACCTGAAAGATAAAAGAATTTAAAATTTTAAATGATACTGTTTCTAATCATAACTAAACGTTTCGTGAAACTGCGCAGCTTCTCACATTTTCAAAGTTTTATTTAATCGATTTTGGAGAATCACTTTCTCAGAGATGTTACTTTCTCGATCGGTCAATCATAGTCGCTTCGAAAGTAGAGTAGCATTTAGCTGCAATTTAATAATCTTTAGCCATACAATTGCATGCTAATTATTATTGACAACAAGACCAAAATTAAAGCATCTTAATTGTTGCAAACAATGCACCATAGTGCACTTCCGATATTATGTTGCAAGCAATGCATTATAGTACACTTCCAATATTATGCGTTTCATTTGCTGCACAACATGAACATTTCAAAAATTTTAAAGTCAAGAACGTCGCTTAGTGAAATCTTATCAAATTTTCAGTTTTTGACAAGTCGATTGTTCATAAGAAATTTTGGTCAAAGTTACTAATTATTTATCTCATTTGTACTAATTATTTATCTCATTTGTTCTGAAATGCATCACGTTTGAAATATTGTTGGGAGAAAAACTTTCAATATAATGTTAGAAATCAAGTGATGGTTTGCACCAAGGTTTGCACTGAACAAGCACCATCATGCTGTAGCGACGACTTTCTACCAATTCAATACGAGTAAAATCACTTTGAGGGGCATTGGGCAGGGCATAAATTGATACGAACGATGAACGTAAATAAATCTTATAATAATGTTCAATTGAATGAGATTTAAAAGTTTTTTAACTTGGGTTATTGGCGATTGTAATTTTTTTCTTTTTTTATACCTTCATATTTCCATAACCTGAGTTATATTCGCAGAATTTGTTTCTACCTTTTTATCTAGAAGAGAAATCGCTCAGGTAGATTTGACAAAATTTGCCCTACACAGTATAGTTACCCAAACATCAGGCAAAAACTAATTTTTGCATCTGCTTATCGTCATTCACTTGCTAAAAGCTAATTTGGTCGGCAGCGTAGCCGAGAGGGTAAAAGCGTCGTTTTTACGACAACCCTAATTGGGACTTCGTGTGAGCGCTTTGTACCTTTATTTTTGTGCGCGAATGTTTGGCAGATGAGGATTGATTTGCTCATAACTAGTAAACAGTTAAATCTAGAAAGTTGAAATTTAGACTCAACATGAGAATTAATGAAAGCGTCTTGTGTGCCAATTTTGGAGATCCTTGGTCACGTGAACGTGAATTTTTGGTTTGAAAATCTATTAGTTCGCCTGTAACTCAAAAACCACTTGGGGTGTAAAGCTGAAATTTGGACATAACGTGGTACTTATAAATGGTTTATGCAAACCGAAGTTTGGAGGCGCCCAGTCACGTGGCCAAAATATTACAGACCGAAAACAAGCAGAAAGCGGAAGATTTTGAATCGATATATCTCGGTAAATACCGATATTGATGAAAAATGATTTGTGATTTTTGAGCACACTATCAACCGCCTTTCTTTTGGTTACGTTTGTTTACCCCGACCTGGATATTATTTTTATTCTTTTTTGTTCTCCGACTATCTACTTTTAAACCGCTACAAACACTGTTGAGCGATTGAAGATATCAGGGAGGACAAGTGCGGGACTGAAATCGAAAGTGCCAGGCTGGGGGGATCCGCCTCAATCGAGACCTCCAAAATTTTGAAATTTTTAAACCGCTACAACTAGACGGATCAAATTTTCGGAATGGGTAGATATTAAAAATAAACTAAACTGAACAAAAGTTGGTTGTTCCACAATGGAAATTTCCCCCATCCCAAACGGGGCCCTTCAAAGTTCAAACTTTTTTACCTTTAAAGCTCAACACATGAAATGTTGAAGTTAAGTAAATATAAGGGAAAGATAAAACTTCTAAAATTTTGGGATCCCAAAATTAAGTTTTCCCCTTCAAACGGGGCTGCCAAAATTAAAGCTTTTTAACTACTCATACTAGATGCACGAAATTTTCGGTGTACACAAATGTAAAAAAGAGATAAAATTTGACAAAACTTGGAGGCAGCAAAATGGGGGGTTCCCCTCAAACGGGGCCGCCAAAATTTTGAACTTTTAAACCATTACTGCAAGACCTTTTAAGCTGGAAACATGAAGTGTTTAAGGTAAGCTAATATAAAAGAAATATAAAATTTGACCAACGTTTGGAGATACCAAAATGATAGGTGTCCCCCCAAAACGGGGCCGCCAAAATTCAAACTTTTTAACCAATGATGCTAGACTCATGAAATTTTCAGCGCAGGCCAATACAAAGAAGAGAAAAAGTTCGACAAAAATTAGGGGCACCAAAATGAAGGCCCTTCATATGGGGCCACCAAATTTTTGAACTTTTGAAACGTTAGACCAGACTGTAGACTCTTTCTTAGTAGACTGGAAACTGACGGTTTTGTCTTTTTCTTTTCTTCACGGTTAGTTTGTGCTGCTCATATGTCCACAGCGTGACTTGTTTCTTCAAAGTTCACTCATTTTACAAATATGTCCAATCAAATCAGTCAAATACGCGTGATCGCAAAATAACCTTTGCAACAAAAGCAAACTTTTTTCTTCAATGCTCTTCTCTTTTTCTCCGCACGTCTGTTTCTAATCCACTAATAAAGAGTCTATGGTTAGACTAAGATGGATCGAATTTTCGGTACGGGTAGATATTGAAAGTAAAGTTGTTTAAACTTAGGAACTAAACGAATCATAAACTAAATACACAAAGCAGCATCAAAGACATAAGCATAAACAATAAATGAAGACAGGAAAAAATTTTCAAACACAATCTTACATTGAAACATTTAAATTGGAGGTCGCTAAATAACGCCTGCGATGTCATGCTCTAGTTGAGCTTAATGGCTTTGATAAATTTGAGTTTCATGGCTGAGTTTTTTTCACGAAACTGTCACCAGTGCTGTTAAGAACACCTGCTTTTTCTTATGTCTCAAGGTTTTTGAAGACTTTAATTAAGGAAGTTTTAGTGCCAAATAATGGATTTAACATACAGCGTGTGTCGAAATTAGGGTCCCTTCCTCTACCGCTTATTTGAAAGTTTATGAAGTTTTCTTCATTGAATTAGTTTGAAGTTTAAACGTAAGTTACAAAGCTATTTTTGATTTCAAATTTCTTTCGTTTTCATGTCGAGTAGCTGAGTTAGATAAACCCACATGGTGCAAAGAAAATCAGATGAATTGATAGACTATAAGAGCCTGAAATGCAGTTGCATTCCTTGCACTTCTTACCTTTTAACTTAATTCTTCACAAAAGCATGCTGGTTAGTCATCTCGAAAGATCGCGTAAATAAAGGGCGTATAGAAAACTGGGATAGTTTACCAAGTTATTCTCGTCGACCTGTGGCAACTTGTGAGTGAAGCATAAATAGGGAAAATAAATTTTGATACTCCGCGTTTTTGCAATTTGTCTAAGTATACCACTCGAGAATCAAGGCTATAATTAGGCAAAAACATAAACGGTTTAGTAAAAAAACTTAAATAAATGCCTGGTTTAAATTTGCATAAATTTAACACTTTTTTTTATTTTAGTTTATGCTGTTGAGGAGGGGGGATTTAATTTCGAAACAACCAGTATACCAATGTGATATGTTCAATTGCTATGCGAAAGAGCGTTTTCAAAATCATACATGGCTGTAACTTTGGTAGATACTACGAAATTTGCATGAGAGTCGCTGGAATTTTAAAGATCGCTTTATGCTTTTTCAAATGGAGTGAAAAACTGTTAAGAACCCGTAAAAAGTGCTGAGATTTGACGATGTATAGTAAACTGTTATGCGAGCTTTTTGAATGACGTTACTCGATTATTTTTGATAACTTCGAGAGAGTTAAATTTTGAACGCGAATAACCACAAAGCGATTTAAGTTAGTGAAACAAAATTTGAAAGGGGCGCATTTAAATTATTGATCTGACTATCAACGACCACATTTTTTACAAATTTATTCAAAGCATTCGGATCACTATTTTAAAGCTTAATAAAGTTTAGTAAAAGTTGGATAATGCTATGAAGTCCCCAGATATCGTTTGCGATGTCACGTGTTAGTTGGATAACTCGAGTTCAACTCGCTCTATAATCACGTTGTTACATCGTTGGATAAGACTCTTTAGGATGATTATTTCTGCTTGGCGACTTCGAACAAGCAGCAAATTCAGCGGACTAGAATTCGAAGAAATCCGTAGGAACTTTGGATCACTGGAAACTCCTATGCAGGTGCGAATTCCTCCAAATACAAAGTCCTTATTGCAACGAAACAGTGAGTCTATCATCTATTAGTTAGCGTCTGACGCTGCTCGGTGACAGGAGGATGAATGTACTTTATAACAACAACAACAAGTATAAATGATAAATCAGAACGAGTTTTGTTATTTCGAATGCAAAAATGCTTTCAACCATATCCTGCTGCACTGCGCCTAATTAACTTGTTTAAAACAAACTTTGAGGTTCTGTTTTGGATTTATGGTGGAGGATTTATTTTTGGAGGAGAATCTTTTTATGATGCAAGAGCAATTGCGTCACTTCATGATGTCATTGTGGTGATACCTAATTACAGAGTGTCCATATTCGGATTTCTAGCTTTGGGGAGAGACACAGATCATCCTGGAAACATGGGGTTACTTGACCAGATTATGGCGATGAAGTAAGGGTTTCAATTATAAAACCTTTTTACTTCATTGCAAGATAATTCCCAATTGCTTTTATGTCTAAATAAATTATAAGAATTTCTCAAACGATTGGTTAATTGCGCTTAATTTTGCTAAAATTTAAAATGTTATCGCTATTTTCATCTTCACCACAAAAATTTAAAAATTATTAAGATTTACCAAACTCTCAAACCTATAGTGATCTATTTATGTATTTAAGGGATGGAGCCACATCTATTTAAGGGAATGAAGCACAGGGCTACTGCTGCCAAAGTTACTGAAATCCAAACAATGAAAGAGTGGCAGAAATCTAACTACAAAGTAATATGATAAGTTCTACCACACGCAGTATGATTAATGCATCTTCATTCTCCTTTCAAGAGAAAGCGACGGTGGTTCTATCCTTTGGACGAATCCGTACCCGCTTAGGAGTTGAACATTTTCGAAGCTTTCCAATTGACGTCTGACTTCTTCCTATGTAAATTTGCAGCTTGTTCGAAGCCACCAAGCAGAAATCATCATCGTAAAGCAATTTATCCAATGACGCAACCTCGTCACCAGAATGCTGGTTGAACCCAAGATCATGTGATGATGGTCATCGTAAAAACGACACCGATACCCTTTCAGCCACGCTGGCAATTTCTAACATCCTTTCTTATGTCCAAAATATAAAATGCCCAACAGCTTTCACACTATTGCACAATTATGTCTAAAAATCTAATTAATGGTCACACAATAATTTTCAAAAAAAAGTCTAATTAATGCAATGTTTTTAAAAAACGAAATTACGGCGCATTTTTATTCGGTTTATGATGGAAAGCATTAATTTTGATTGTCAGCCGTTTTGATTAGAATTCTTTAAAGTTAATTGCAAATTTAAAAGGTGGGTGCAAAAGCACATTCAAGCTTTTGGTGGAAATCCAGAAAAAGTTACGATCTTTGGCGAAAGCGCTGGTTCTATGGCGGTCAGTTGTCATACATTTTCTCCTCTGTCAACAGGATTGTTTCACCAAGCAATATCTCACAGCGGAAGTTTTTACAACACTGGTATGTTAAAACTACGCAAGTATTTTTAGTACCTGTAAGTATACCTAACCAAATTGAGAACTGTAAGAAAAATATCTGCTCATTTTTCAGATGCTGTTTGTATAGTCATACTTTTTTACGTTGTTAATGTTTTTCAAGTTGATCTGTGAGAAGAACGTATTCCTTGTTTCCTCGCAGATCAACAACTTAATGTGGAACTATAGTAGCAAATTTCAATCTTTCTTCCTTCACCTTGCAAACTGATTAGAAATTTAGGTTGCTTTCTCTAGCTTAAATCGTTTAACACTTTGAGTTCACAACCATTAGTGCAACCAAAAACTTTAAACGTACTAAGTCCCCTTCCCTTAATCTAACCCCAAAATGAAAGTATTTAAATGTGTTTGGGACTTAATCCAGTGTATAAAAAAGGGATCAAGGCGTTGAGAAAAAGTTTTTGGTTTAATTCCCGTCCTCTTATTGCAGTATTAATCGCTCGCTAGTTTACACCTATCTTCTTTTAGGTGTACCTCTTGAAAATGGGGACAAAATTTTGAAGATTTTGCTGGAAAAACTTGAAATAACTGATCAAAACCCACAGTTTATAATTACGAAGCTGAAATCATTGCCATTTGACGAACTTCTCAAAATCGCCAATAACATGCAAAAAGTAAGATTTGATAAAAGTGGTCAATTCTTAATTTGTTGAATTGAATTTGTACTCTTGCAAAACGAACCAAGAGAGAGTTAAAATCATTGAGCAAATTACATCGTATTTACTAAAAAAAAAGTGTATCCAGTTGGATTTACTGTTTTGGTGGAAGAAAACTTACTAAACATTTAAGTGTGCAAAGTAGTTTCAATATTCCATTCGAGCAGCCAATACAGCGTGCCCTACACAGTATTTCCATTTTTTTTCAATTTTTAGTTTCGCTATAAAAATCAAATCTTTTATCATTTTACTGCATTCTGCCAAAAGCGAAACAAATTTTTGGGCCTATCTCCAGTCTCCACGTCAATGCGTCCTCAAACAATATAGCTCCTTTTGAAGAAATTTCGAAGCAACGTCGAGCTGTTGGCAACATTGTGTTCGATTTAACCGGCCCGAGATTTGAAACTCAGACTTCCCGCTCCAGAGAGGAACACGTCACCACTCGACAAACTAACCTGTTTAAAAAGGCACAATTAACGAAGAGTTGTCGTTGCGTAATATGGATTTGACCAGCTTTCTGGTCACGTTGTTGCGTCCTTAGATAAGACGCTTTAGAATGATTCTCTCTGATTGTTGCCTTGTTTGAACCGGCAAAAGATTTAAGTGGGAAAAAGTTAAACCTCAAACAAAAAATTTCAAAAATGGTCAACACTTTTTGAGTTTAAAATTAAGCAGGTGCAGATTCATCCAAAGAAAAGCGCCTCCGTTACTTTCTCGCATCAGAAGTTTAAATTGCATCACTCAAACAATGACCGTTTTTTTCAATAAATTCTTTCTGTTTTTGGCTTTTTTCACTTGTGTGGGAGTGACAGAAGGTTTTTGTTCACAGAACTCATTACAATTTTTGCCTGTATATGATGGGAACTTCTTTCCCAAAAGCATATCAATAATGAGAAAAGAAGAGGTAGTCAACAACGTACCTTATATTGTGGGGTGCAATACTACAGAAGGGCACGGAATTATGAACATTGGGTTTGTTAAATGCAATTCTGAAATAAGCAAGGAAGATTACGAAAATGAATTTAAAGACTTCTGCAATGAAAAGTATTGGGTAACTATAATAGTTCACTCGTTTGAGGATCTTTTGGCAGTGTTCCTGGTCTTATCCCTATCCATTTTGATGAATTTATTTGCCATTGGAGAGTAGAGTGGGTAGTCTATTGTTCTGGGTTCTACCGTTTTATTCTCGGCAACGTACGTACATGCCGCATAGTAGTATGTTAAAAACTCAGCATAGTGTAAAGTGTAGAGTCATAATATAAGCTCAGCTTGTCTGTTGCGTGCTCTACGATTTTGGTTCATTTTTCATTGCATGCTTGATATTATTGAGTTGACATAGGTTTGAATTACTTGAAATAACGCTATAATATAAAGCAAAAAAGTAAGGAATCGGTGCTATTTCAAATTTATTGATTTCATTGTAAACCTACTCTGACTTTATTGTTATCGAGCACTCGGTTGGGTTTCGTTCAGACCAATGTTTCTTTTAAACAGAACGTAACCAGCAAAATTTTTGCTCAAAGGTAGGTTTTGGACTCAATTCTAAAATTCGTCTGCGCTTCATAGAAGAGGGTCTAGGCGCTAAGCCCTTTTGACAGAATGGTGTATGTTACCTAATTATGACTTTTTTTTTCAGTAAAACGAATTTAATTAAACTAAGAACTCACATCTGAAATAACAAACATATAATAGAAGTAACTAAATAGCACAACATAACTACTCGAGTATCGATACTATAGGCTCAATTATCTCAAAGGCTGCACACTTATGTTAGCAAAACTAAGCAGAAAAATAGGAAGCAAGCAGCTCTTACTATGACGCAATATAAATTACATTCTTACAAAGTCGAAACAAGATAATGCAACAACGTGTAAGTCCGATATACGACATAGAATTAAATTAGTTTAACTTTTTTCTGTCCCCCAATAAATGACTTCGTTAAGGGGCTTCACTCCTTAGCTCTCTCTTTTTGTTACACTACTGGCGATGAACAAAGGTCATCCTTTTTTTGTTATAGTATTTATACCGGTCTAAGACTTTTAGGCGCGGGACGTTTATGCGCCGCCGATAATGCGCCGGGACTTTTATGTGCATGTACTTTTTGGCGACGAGACTTTTAGGTGCCAGAAATAAAAAAAAAATTTTCCAAAAATTTTCTTCAAAAAAATTTTGCAAGAAAAAAATTTTTTTTCAAAAAAAGTTTTTTGTTTCAAATAACAGTTTTAAAAACTTTTTTTTTAAACGTATTTTTCTTTCAAATAAAAGCTTTTTTCCAAAAAAAACGTTTTTCAAACAAAAATGTTTTTACTTTCATTAAAATGTTAATATTTTCAAAGCTTTTCATCTGACACTTGTCCAGAAGAATCGTGAGATTAGAGAGCGCAGGAAAAGCAGCTGCTATAGGAAAAACCCGAGCAGCGATTGGCTGGAAAAGAATCGATGAGAGAGCGTCATTTGTGTACAACCTTTAAGGTATACACAAAAGCTTCTTGTCGGCAGAGGGCGCGGTTAAAAGGTTTGATAATTAAGTGACATTATTGAAAAAAATACAATAGAAAATCATTTTTTTGTAAGGCTTTTTCCGCTCTTCCATCTATCTGCTTTTGCAGTCACAATTTTTTCACAATTTTTTTTACCTCTGGTGCCTAAAAGTCTCGGCGCGTAAAAGTCCCGGCGCATATACGTCCCGCGCATTAACGTCCGCGACTAAAGTCACTGTCCGATTTATACATGCAGGTTGGACTCCAAGATTCTGGCTATGACATTATCACCAAAGAACTTGAAAAAGATAAGCAAAATAATGACAAAACAAAGTGGCATAAAATCTATGGAGAAGCTATAGCGAGAACCATGTTCATAAATCCTACTCTCAAAGCTGTAAAGCAACATGTCAGTAAGTATCAAGGAATTTAGCATTTACCAATTAGCATTCATCAGGTAAAGCACTACATGCCCAGAAATTTTGGTTGAATATGCATGATAAGGAATTGTTTTGCCGATATTTTTCGTACATGTTATGGGGACGGTCAAATCGGGCCGACATAAAATATTTTTGCAGAAAAAAATTTGAAAGGCAATAAGGGGCAAGGTTGCAAACTCAAAAAACTGGATCGCTTTGCCGAACTGAACTTGAACTCTAAAAAACAATTCTTCTGAACACAAGTAAAACTCTTGGAGTTCTTTAAAAAAACCTTAATTAAAAAATTGTTGGAAAGAAATATTTTCGTTAATCAAGCCGTAAAAATTGAGATTGCATTTTTCCTAGCAGCTGAGGTAAATTATGAAGCTACTGCATAAGCGAAATGGTTATTTCTTTTTATTTGCAATGAGCACCAGCAATAGGCGAAAAGATTTAGAATTTTTGTCAGTCTCAACTCGAACTCGAAAAACTTGGTATTTTTGCCGAACTTAAATTCGAAGAAACTAAATTAGAACACTCGAACTTGAACTCGAATAAAAATCAATTGAGTTCGCAGCCTTGTTTTAAGGGATACTTTTTTTCGCACAAATTCAGAGGTTTGGGGACTTTGTGATAATAACCTTGCCCATTGAGTTTTTTGTACTGTAGTTCCATCCAAGGCGCAAAGGTCACGACGTCCATTTAGGGACAAAATAGGACACTAGTACATAAATTGAAAAAAAGAGTGACGGGATAGCTTATTATGGAAGATTAGATTGTGACTATGTTATGCTTTGAAATTGATAAAAACAAAATAAAAATGTAATCGAGTTACTTTGGCAAATGTCAACCTATCTTCATTGCCTGCTTTTCCATGAAGGGTGCGGAGGCAGCAGCTCGAGATTAAGCCGCCACACTTCACGGTCTTCCATCACTTCCACCAATTTGCTTGGCGAAGTCCCAAGCAATTTCATCTAAGATCCTTAATAACCCTAATGCCAATAAAAATAAAATTCGTTTGGAAGTACGGTACTCTAAAAAGTGTCCAAATGATTCTGGGTGTTCAATGTTAGATATTTAGTTCTTTTACATCAGTCTTCATTCAAAAATTGTTGCGAAAATTTAGACCTACACTATATTAGTGTATTTTCTGAGAAACCATTTTGTTCAAAACCGTCGCAACTTCAATTTACTGTAACTGTAAACTGGCTAAATGAACCGCTAAAACATCAACAACACTCTCATTGACAGTTCAAAACTTCCCAAATTTCAAAAAATTAATTTCATCTGTGCAAAAGAAAAGCCAGCATGCTTTTGACTTTGGCTTCATTTTCTCGATAATTATTTGCGTAAAATTGCTATTACTCAAATATTCAAAGTCAAGATTGGTGTGAATTGTACACTTGCTGACAAGACCAGGCTCGACACGAAAACTGATTCTCTGAATTAAAGAGCATTTAATATGTGTATTACACACAGAAAACCAAGCCTCAACTTACATGTACGTGATGACCCAGCAGTTACAGCTTCACCATGATCCAGCTTATGGACCTGAAACAGCAAGGAAACCTGAATTCTGTCAATGTGACCACACTGATGATATCATTTTCACGTTTGGGTTACCACTCATTGACCAAAAACTCACTTTCGATGTGAAATTCACTGAAGATGAAAAGAAGCTAAGTCGAGAATGGATGAAATACATCGTCAACTTCGCTAATAATGGGTGTGGAATTTGCATTTTGTTTTTATAGTGCGTTTATCCGGCTACCTGACAGCGTCAAACGCTTAATTAGCTGGACAAACCGCACACTTATCATTGGGATAACTTAAGAACTCGCATCTGGTGAGAAGTTCTCAGTGATGTAATATGTTCCAATGGATTTCTTTAAATTTTTGTCCACTAAGTTTGCAGCTTCTTCAAAGCCAGCATGCAGGTATAATCATCGTAAAGCGTCTTATCCAAGGACGCAACAACGCGACCAGGGTCTGGTTAAATCCCAACCATGCGATCAAGGTCGTCGTAGAAACAACGTCTCTGCCCTCTCGGCCACTATTTTAAGAGCTGTGCTTAAAACCTAACGAAGACTAAAAGATCATTTTCTGTTTCCTGATTGCTTTGCATGAACAACAAATTGACTGATTGCGCTAAGTATCTGAAGAATAATTTATTGGCCAATATTAGCTCAGCAGGGGAGACTGTGGAGACTAGAGCTACGGATTTGCAAACGTAAAGCAATATTAACTGCACGTTATCAAGTCTATAGAAGAAAAAGATTAATTTGTTCTTTTCCGAGCCATGGCCATCCTTTTCCTGAACAATAAGTGACAAAATTTGCGATTCGGCTCCAATCAAGTTCAGACTCTTACGAAAGGAGTCAGATTAGTTTACACTTTAATGTAATTCAACACAACTGTCCTTGAAGACTGCAAGATTATGCAACTTTGTTGTCAGACCGTCATTCAAATTTTTATGCCAATTTAGAAATTAAAATGTCGTTTGTTTCTAGTGATCCTAACATTGGGATGCCAGTGAAAGCAATATGGCCGAAATACGATTCCAAAAACCGAGAGTATTTGTCAGTACAGCAACCGTGTACAATAGGAAAGGATTTTGGGGAGGAAAACTTCAATTTCTGGAAAGAAGAGGTGGAGCCATTGTGTGTCTTACCTACCAGCAGTACCTGAACAGAAACAAAGTCGTGCTCCTTTCATATAGTTCAATCTGTTTGAGTCGACGTCCCTTCTTTTGCAGTGGTTAAAATTCCATAAAAAGTGCGGTTAGTTGCTGCCAAACCAGTTGTTGGTTTGTTTGTTTTTTTTTATCGTGCATGTTCAGTAAAATAAAACACACGCCAGCAAATTAAAATGGGCGGTTTAATTGCTAATCAGCTAAACTGTGATATTCTTTGTTGTCGTATTCTTCGCCAAATATACTCATAATTGAAATTAATTTGGTGAAAATTGATTGAAACCGTTTTTCAATTCCGATCTAATTTTCGAAGAAGCAAATAAATTGGTGATTCAATACAGCAAGATGTAGAGATAAACCTAGTTCCATCTTTCCTTCACAGTTTATAATTGACAATGTGATTGAAAGAATTAATGTCCAAGAGAGCATTTGAGTTTGAGGATTTTTTGCTAGTTTTTTCCTCGTAAAAGGTTTTGACAAATCTGAAGACTAACTTTGCCAGATCTTAACACTATCTTTTTAAGACTAACTTCTCGAAATTGAGCTTTCCACAGTTTTTTCAAAAAAAAACGAGCCATATTACTCAGCATCAAATGTGTTTGTGTTCAATGTCTGTGCTAAAACAAAACTCCTTCGTGTATAATACTGCTCATTGTCGTCTAAACAAAAAGTTTATTCCTCCAAACAAAACAAACATATATGTCTTTGAAAAGTCCGGCAAATATAGTTTTATGTTTTCACCACTGCTCCCAAGATAAAGTGGCCAAAATGCAATGCAAAAAATTGCGATCATTGTTTTGTTTGTGAAGCTACCATGTTTAAATGGAAGAAATTTTGGTAAGTACATCTATAAGCTGTGGAAAGAAACGGTCAAGTCACCTATTACTAACTGTTTGTTAATATCGCTCATACTCACATTTCTAGTTCCATTGCGTAAGCTTGTTTTCATTAAGATAAATATTTCAGTTTTTAGTGTTACAAATACCATTTTGTTCAATAATAATTTTGTCATAAGTACAGTAGTCATGTTCAAGTATACACTGCATGTTAAAATATAAACCCGACAGTCTATTTCACCCGTTATCCAGATCGTCAAGGGTGCTTTATTCAAATAATAAATAAAAATAGTAATTTTTGCATCACTTTTTATTACAAGTATGTCAGCATTTTATTAATCATATTCAGGTGTAAAAATAGATAAAGCCTATAAAAAATTTACAATATATGCTAGTATAATGGTACTACATGCTGTCGCACGTCTAGAATATTCTATAGGCTATTCTAAAGGTTAGGCAGCATAGCACTATTAATACTACGGTATAACTCATTTTCGTACTTGAATGATTTTTAATGATGCTGACTTACTCGCTATCAAAAGTAATAGTCGAATCATTTTCAACTAAAATGCATTAAATGAAATGCATTCAATTGGTTTGGCTTAAGTATTTTTCTGTCGGACAGCGTGGCATTCAATGTACAGTATATTTCTGTCAGGCATTATGACCGAGAGAATAAGGCGGCGTTTGTACGAAGACACTAATTGCATGATCTGGGCTCAACTCGAACCCTAGTCACGTTGTTGCATCTTTGGATAAGACGCTTTGCGGTAATTACCCTGCTTAGTGGCTTCGGACGAGCAGCAGATTTACATTGGAAGAAGTCGAACGTTCAGCGGAAAGCATGGAATACGCGTTCAACTCTTAGCCGGGTAAGGAAAATTCGTCCAAAATAAAAGCGCCACCATTGCTTCTTCCAAAGTGAAGAATATATATCAGTCATTAAGATGTGAAATGTTTTTATAATTCTAAAATATGGCTTCAATTTACATACAGCTAGATTCTGTAAAGAATAAATTTTTCATTGCGTTGATCATTTCTTAAATTTATATCGTGGTTTACAGTATATTAAAACAGCGAATATAGTTGCTTTCAAAAATAAATATAGTTTAGTTGCTTGCTTGTCTAATTATGAAATCTCGAATATATTCATCTGTAGCGAAGTCCCTACTCTTGAGTAATTTTGTCGAAAAAATATACTGCGTGGATTTTCATAGTTCTAATGCATTAGAGAAGTGGTGGAGAATTGGAGGAAAACTGTTAAAAGTGTTGCAACTCTAAAAGCTTACATTACAGTAAAATTGACTGAATTTGAGTTATTAAAAAACTGAGATTAGTGACACGGTATTGATCGACGTTATTCCAAAATAATCATTTGTGAAAGGTTGTTCTTTGAATGACTAAGGTATTGATGGTCCCGATTCGAAAGCCTTTCATAGCTATATGCCTACGTAATAACGAATACATTTAGCGTGTTTGCACATCAGCATTGAACTTTATTCTGATCTGGGTTAGGCCATTTGTTGTTAAATCATTCTCAAGGTATAGCGATAAGGCAATTTCAGTAGCAACCTCAGGTTATTTGCACTCAGATCAGTCAATGTTTTTGACAGAATGCTATTTAAATCTGTTTTATGAATTAATATAACAAGCTAAGCAAAAAAATTTCAAATTGGTCAGATGACAGATAGCATCATTAGTACAGTTTAAGCTAGTTAAGTAGACTAAAATAGGCTAAAGTGTAGCCTATTTACTTCATTATTTGCAGCACACGAGACATTTACAGTTACTGTACAAATTTAAAGAGATACTGCTCGGAAATCAGTTTTATTGCAGAAATGAGAACTACTCGTATTTATGGTTACAAATAGGTCCTCGAAACCTTTTTCCACAATTCCCTTTATTCACGAAAATACGTTTTAATCCGTTTGATTCCATGTTTATACCATTGGCATCCCTGCATTTCACAATTTTGAGACATCACAAAAGGCCTGCTGTAGATTACTGGTAGCCCAGGTCTACAGATTTTAGTAGCAGTAGCCAAATTTTCAGATTTGGTTACAGGCAACTCACTGCTACCAGTTGGCAATTGCGTTTCTTAGTCTGCGAGAACTTCTGCAAAATTGTACCTTTTGTGATGTCATAAAATTGCAAAATGCAGGGTTGCCAATGATACTGAGTCAAACGGATTAAATTGTATCTTCGCGAATAAGGGGAGTTGTGGAGCAAGGTTTAGGGCACCTCTTTATTATCTGAAATAGTTCTATTTCTTCAATAAAATCAATTTCGAGCAGTACCTCTTTAAGCATCACAATTTTAAATTTTTTCGAGATACTGTATTTGTATTGTACAATTCAAATTCACAGGCGCAAAGTTACCGAGATTTGGAAGTTATCAATTAAATTTAAATTGATCAGATAGTCATTCTTGACGAAACAATTCAAATGAACATGAGTAAATGCCCGATAATCGAAACAAGCTTAGGTAAAGCAAAAGGACAATTCCTGGGTAAAATTAAAGGTGGAAAAGACGTTTATCGTTACTCAAGTTTGCCATTTGCAAAGCCACCTGTTGGAGAGCTAAGATTTGAACTACCTGTAAAGTAAGTTTTAATGCAATTTACTATACCTTTTAGTACGGTACTTTCAAAATCATTACGAAATATATTTTATTGAGTGGATGATAATATTTGATTAAATATTATCTTTTTCTCATTGACATAATTTAATTTTTGTTAGTACAGTAAGTTAGAAGGTTTTTAACTTATCTTAAGCTACTCTTATTCACACATTTTCAGGGCAGCCATAACTCCATTGTTATTTGTCAACCGTCATGACAGAAAATAACCAGGTGCTGCAATACACGCCAATGAAAAGTTACAGTAGAAAGAGATTATTATTGCTCTAATTTATGTTTTGGCAGTTCAAAAACAGAGTTGTTTTTTTGGAACAACTTTCATAATAGCAGGAATTTTTTGTAAGGTAAGCTAAAGTACCGTGGTCCAAATTTGAATCATTTTGAACACATTGCAACGGTAGTATTGGAGTAACTGACTACGGGCAGGCATTTCCCACCTGCTCCCAAGATGCGTGCCCTTCTTAATAATAGATTATGACTGGTAGTGATATATGTTATCGAATTGAAGTTGCGGCCAATTCAAGTTTTTCTCCAATCTAAGAAATTTGAACAGCTGTTTGGTGGGATAAAATTTCATAATAGCTATTAACGTTATCGACTTCATGATAGTTCTTTGAATGATTACTAGCCTTGAAAAAGCCTGTTTGTCTCATTCCTGTTAAGATTCAACGTGAAAATGAATGAAAGTTAAAACTGCGTCATTTTATGTTATTACTATTTTTAACGTCTCGAAATCACATATATACAATTTACAGCATTTTTCAGTTGAACTTAACATGGACGTTTGATTTATTTAACAGTCTTTTTTCAAGGCCACAGCAGCGTACGCAAGATTTTCGAAAGGGGGAGGGGGCAGGCGCGTAGACAGGAATTTGGAAAGGGAGATAAAAGCCAGAGCAAAAAAACCTTAATTCTAAACTGGTGAAGATAAAGACCCAAAAGGTGAAGACCAAAAAAAGGTCTTCACTCAGATTCAGGCCGTTTTTCTGCCCAGATTTAGGTGAAGACCAAAAAAAAGGTCTTCACTCAAATTCAGCCCAGATTTTTTGCCCAAATTCCAAAAGGAGGCCATGGCAAAATGCCACCCTAAATACGCCCCTGAATGCTACCAATCATTTAAAAGATCATCATGAAGCGGATGATGTTTAAAAGTTTTTAATTGATGATATGTTATTAGGCCAGATTCTTGGAGTGGTATCCTTGATGCAACTAAGCAATCAGCTTCTCCGCTGCAAAATGTAGAAGGAATAAAAGATTTAGCGGTGTTTATGCCCGAAAACCTCGAAGCGCAGAAGAAAATGCACAATAAGGAAGACTGTTTGTATTTAAGTGTCTACACCTCAAACCCATCCAAAAAGGCTAATATGCCGGTAAGCAGGTGTCGAAATTAACTGTTTCATCAACTTGCCCGTCGGACAAGTGATATCAAATGATTACTTGCTCGAGAAAATCCCAGCTTGCCCGAAGCAAGTAGGCAAAAAAATATGGAGTTTGTTCCACTTTGAAACAATTCGTAAAAATGTGCTTAGAGTATTCTTGGCAAATAAAAACACTAAATGTGCACAATACGCTTATCTTCGAGAATGAAGTTTTTGTGCGTGATTGATATGAAAGTGTGACGTAAGAAGTAAATTTTTTCAATCATGCCTTACACAAAAATTGATTTTTTGATTGTAATTATTTCAATTATTATGTTGCAATGGTTTTTATTACCTTTTCCCTTTTGTTTCAAACGCATTTTCATCGCGAATATCTTGGAAACTACACCAGGTAGAAAGCCGGAATTTTTTTTCAAAATTTAGTGAATCTAAAAGATCTTTAAAAAATCATAATAAAAAATTATAAACTTTTTAACGTCGCTTTTATGTAGCTCAGAGTAGTTCTTGTGATATTTGAAAGAGCCGTTAACGTGGCAAGTATGGAAAAATATTTCTCAGAAAAAGAACGCAGCATTTTATGCTAAAAAGTCGTAGAGTGCCTGAGTATCAAACAAATCTGCATGCGATTAAGCAGGTTTAATTGCGATTGATGATGTGCGTACGACTAAACAAACTGTTAATTGTGATGATTACCAGTGCTACAATAAAGCAAAAGCTTTCTTTACTTGTATATTATTTATTGCAACAAAAGCGGACCTAATTTGCGTTTCGAAATAATTTTTTTGTTTATGTTGGTTTACGCTGTATTTTGCTAACTTGCACGTCGGGCAAGTAAAGCTGAAAAATAACTTGCCCGAATCGATTTCAACTTGCCTCGGGCAAGCAGGTAGGCGTTAATTTTGAACCCTGCCGGTAAGTATCTTAGTTGATACAAAATTACTGCAGTGCATTCTGCGATTAGTGATATAGCATTGATCATTTACTTTTTTTGCTGAAAAGTAACAGAACTTTTGTAGCTTGATTTTAAACAGGATAAAAGAAATTAACTCGAAAAAGTTTAATAAAAATGACTTTCCACAAAATCAACTTTACTATTTTTCTCGATAGATGTTTTTCGGGAAAAACTTTTTGGTAACAATCCGAGTCAGATTTGAAATGAAGGATTTACGTATTCAATTTATGTATTCAAAGATCAAACTTTTTTCAGTAAACAGGATTTTTTCAAAGATCACTGTGAATTGAATATTTGTGGTTTTTTAGAACAATAGCATTCACGCAATATAAGGAGAAATGCTTTCTGAAGGAAATATGCACAGTCTGCAGTTAAGAAAAATTTGGAAAATATACTGATAAACGATTGCATGATGCATTGCGTATACTTTTATTTTAGGTATTCTTTTGGATTTACGGCGGAGCATTCATGTATGGCGAAGAGGCATATTATGATGCGAGAGTGCTTGCATCTCTTCATGACATCGTTGTCGTAATACCAAACTACAGAGTGACTGTCTTTGGATTCCTCTCTTTGGGAAAAGACACGGATTACCCTGGAAATATAGGACTGCATGACCAGATAATGGCTTTAAAGTGAGTAAACAATTCGACTGGACATACATTGCTTTGAAGCTAAATGGGATGTTGCTAAAGATAAAGAAAAATCAAAAACACCACTTCACAATATTTGGGTTGTCCTATGGAGTTGAAGCTAATTAGAGTATCCTAGCCAGAAATAGTATCCTGACTCCTTATCTTTACCTCCAGTTTCGGAACCATAAATACTTTTCGATATAGTCCATTAATCTGTTCAGTTAGTTAAAATTTGTTCTTCTGTTACAATAAATTCTGTATCGGTAACTTTCATAACGCACGCCTGAACATGCACTTATTATAATGGTCTTATCTCTGCCTTCTTTGCTCTAATGGCGTCAAAACTTAGCAAAAAGAAATTAACCTGGGTTCGGGTGCCCACTTTAAAAAAAGATTGAAAACCATCCGTTTTGAAAAATCTAATCCACTAAAATAAGTCAGGTATGGAACAACGCTTACTCATACAAAAGTGAAAACATCAATCAAATAAAAAAACAAGTTGAATAGTTCAAAACTTGGCATACTCTTGGCCTATTAAAAGAAGACAGCTGGTCATTACAGTTAACACGTAAAACGCTTCTGTAAGTCGACGATACCAAGACACAGCGCAAGAGTAGCACAGCTTTATGAACCCAACCGTTCAGTGCTAAACGTTCAAAATCCTTTTTGATATATGAAATTTATATTCCATGAAATTGATTAAGGAGTTTTGTAGAAAACTTAACCTAAAGTGTAAATGCAGCAATGCTAACACCCCAAGACAACACCCATTCAACGTTTTCTAGAACATTAATTAAAGTTTAAGTTTGAGCAGTAAAAAACAGTACTTGCATCTCTCATTTGATTATGTTCTTCGTCACTTTCTTTGCCTTTGTTTAAATTGTTCAACTACTTCTCGTCAAACGTGATTATTAACATATTTCTGAGCAGGGACGTGCGGTCAGGGGAGGCAGGTGAGGCCGTGCCTCACCTGAAGAATTTTACAAAGAAAAACAAAAATAAAAGTATACAATTAAAATAAAATGCTTTCACGCAAATCAAAATATTTCTCAAAAACTTTACTAATTTTTATCATATTTACTTTTTTTGTGTATTCACTGCTTTTATGTTATGCTCTTCGCATTAAAACGCCGAAACTATTCAGTTAATTGCTATCTCTCTATGCGCGCCAGCGAGCATCGCTTGAAATATGCGAAGTGAGGCAGTTTCGATTGTGCCTCACTTCAGCCAAGCAAATATTAATAAACGAACTAAAAGTATGCCTTTTTCTCTCAGACAAATCGCGGACAATGCATAATGCGTTAAAATCTGATTTTGAGGCACGCCTCACCTATGACGTCGTAGAATAAGAAAAACTCAAAGCAGTTTTTTTTCTAGTCTTTCGTTCATTGCGAAATTGAACGAGTTACTTTTCTAGCGAAATAAAAACAATTTATTACGAGGAAATGAACTAAAATGGAAGAAAATTTAGTCTTAAAGCTGAGAGATTTTTCCATAACTAAACTTGAAGTTGAAGCTCGAACAATACCGGTTTAAAAGATTTGCTCCAGACATCAATACGAAAGAATCCCTCATTTCAGAGAAAACAGTGGTTGCACAATAAAAATCGTCATTTCTGCTTTAATATTTTTAGCAAATAATAATATTGGGACTGAAACCTGGTTTTTGTGACTTAGCAAGAACCAAAACTTCAATCATGTCCACATTCAAAGTCAAATAATTGGCTACCTTTATAGATTTTCGAAACTTGAAGAATCGATTTGGCTTTAAGTGAACAGCAGAGATTAAACGAGTAATTAATTATCGAAAAATTTGGTCTTCGTTTAATGGTTATGAAAACAGTTATTTGCTTGTCATTCATTGCCTTAAATAATTTTTTTGCAAACATGTGTCAGGGCCGCTACTAGGTGGGGGGGGCAAAAGGGGGCGGCGCCCCCTAAACAAAACTCCTCCCCCCAAACTGCCCAGCATACCCACCCAAACTTTCGTTACCCTTGCAGCAATTTCAAGATGGTGGCTTTTTTTTTTGGAAACCATCCGAGACCTTGGAGAAAAGTAGACCATATTGGCGCGATAACCTTTTTTTTTGATATCAGCAGAGAACTTGGTGAAAACTAGACCAACCCAAAATTTTGGCCCCTCCAGAAACAATTTTTGCCCCCCTTAGAACTACGTTCTAGTTCCGGCACTGGCATGTGTGTGAAAAAAAATTGTGCCTCACCAACTAGAAGCCTCACCGCACGTCACTGTTTCTGAGCATTATTGAAATAAACGTTGCTAATTATGCGATCAATTAATTTGATTGCTTGTGAATGGCTTTCACATAAAACTGACAGGGGCAACTCATTAGACTTTAGCACATTTTTCTGCGGCGTCTCTTTCGTGAAGTTCAGTTTCTATGAATCGTGTTATCACACTATCCTACTGAGTCAAATCAGAGACCGGTAGCGTTAACCCTCCACGAGACAAAGTCAAAAGATTTTTAAAGCATTCAAATCCAGAGTGACTTTCAGTTTCTGGATTAAAAATTAAGTAGTTTCTGTAATCTAAGCAGGTAATGAAGTTAGCAACAACAGCGGCAACTTCAGCTTAGCTTTCAACTAAACCACAGTGTTTAAGTTCAGAAACTGATGGAGGTATATACGTTCAATTTCAGAATAGATAAAAGGAAATATTAATATAGTTCGTTTCCCGACTTTCAGATATCTTTTTTCAAAATGTTTTGAACAAATACCATCATTTATACGTTCTACTTTTTTAACATCAAATTTCACCATTTACAATTAAACATTAAAACTCTGGCCCCGCAAATGCCAAAAAATAAAAATACCATCATGTTGCGTTGGAGTCCAGTCTTTGCGATTTACAAAGGTAATCCACTTTTTATTTAAACCCGTTTTACAATTAGCAATAACACATGTATTCATTATTATGGCGTTGAACAATTAACAAAAATTGAAGTAGTAATTTGTTAGGTATCTTAAAAATAATGTTATTCATACATACCTACAACATTAAATTCAATATTACAGTAAGTAAAAGTCTGGGGATCTAAATAGTCTAGTACGATTAAGATAATCGTATCTAAGGCTTTAATGCTGTTTTAACTTTGAGAAAAACTGCTCCCCTAATTATCACTGAACAACCTTTACCACTGCATAAGTTAAAATATATTCGTTTGTTGCTGTCACTTAGTTTTTGATGATAATAATACATTTAAAATTTGGTTTTTTACTGTAATTATTGACAGAAATAAAACTTGTACTATTGGATCCCAACGATTGAATTTTCAGACTATGCTATACCACCTAGCTTCAACATGTTTTTGTCTCTTCTGCAGATACCTTACATATGCTACACTGCTACAGTTATAGTTCTACAATGTAAAGCAGACTTGTTACTCTGAGCTGTGCATTTTAGTACAGTGCTTCTCGATTTAGGTCGCGAAAACAAAGCAACTAAATAAGATGGATTAATTATCTAAGTCGCTCTCTAAACGAATCGACCCGAAAAATTTGCCTTTCTGATTTCCTCGCTGTTAGGTGACATGCCCAGCCGTCTTCCCTAGTAGGCCATGGTTCACTCGTATAACTCACCGCTTGTCGCGGCTACAGTACATTGCCATGAAGCGAGCACGATCAAATGATTCCTGCACGCCGTAATCGCATCTAATGCGTAGCGTTTTCGAGATATTTCATTTCAAAGTAAAAAATATTTCCCCTTCAGTGTGGCCAGTTAAGTTTTAAACTTTTGTTTTAATTATATTTTAAGATACGAAGAAAAATCGATCATGTTTTGATGAGAGGGCCAATTTTTTTAACGGCTTGAACCTATATCAAAATAAAGTTGGATTAACTCGGTGTCAGTTTTTTTCGTCCGCTTTGTCTGTTTTTGTACGTTTTTGCTTTTTCATAAAAAAAGTATTGTGCTTTTTTCTTTCGCATTTTTACAGTATTTATGTCCTTATCCGCACAAACCAGACTAACCCATAATGGACAACAGTCCTAGGAAAAATTTTTTTCCAAAGGGTTTACACCCCTGTACAGTCCTGGTTTGAAATATCGCTTTCATCGTTCCTACACAAAATTTTTGAACAAACTTTTATCAATACGTAACTGTCTACTTAGAGTGCGGATATCGGCTTGTAAAAATGCGGATAAAACAGCGCATAATGTTTCGTGGAGATGCAAAAACGTTAAAAAAAAAAAAAAAACAGGCAGAAACGGGTACTGTGTAAATCCACCTAAACTAATATGCGCTCCACATAGTGCATAGTTCTCTTAAATGCTCTTATTGATCTACAGTATGTTCCCATTTTTTTGATTTTAATAGGTGGACCCAAAGCCACATCAAGTCATTCGGAGGAAATCCGGAAAAGGTGACAATAGCTGGAGAAAGCGCTGGAGCTATATCGGTCGGTTACCATGTCATGTCTCCTTTGTCTAAAGGATTGTTTCATCAAGCTATTTCTAACAGTGGGACTTTCTTCTCAGCCGGTAAATAAATACTAGCAAAGTCGCATTAGGCACTGCTACTAAATTTGTACGATCTATGATTAAAAATTCTAAATTTGCCGCGTTTCGAAAATTTTTTCGAGTCGGTTTCAGGCGTGGTCTTTTGATTATGTATCCTTAGTTCTGAGAAAATAAGAACTCCATATCATTAATCCAGATCTTTGAGCTGCATCAAAGAAATAACCAAAAACAATCATTGCTGCAGTATGCTTAATGCTTTAAACTAACTGTTGGAACATTACAAAATATCAAAATGGCAAGTTTAGTGGAGATGCTTCAATCATCTTCGTGTACAGGTATTACTAGAACCATCGAAGCTTATTGGAAAAGTGGGAATTATGAAATGACCTATAAGTTTATACCACTATGCATAGATGAAACTGCGGATGATACAGCAAACACGTGCTTCAATATTTACAACCCTTGCAGAAACGTAACTTAGACGACCTTTTAGCCTTTAATACAACTGCTGAAAAAACTACTAGAATTTTCGCGGGACTATGTATGAAAAACGACAATCAATCAACCTGAGTACGTCAGGAATAATTCATATTTACTATTATTGTGAACTTTAGGTTATCCAGCGGAAAATGGTGATGCATCACTGAATGCTTTACTAGAACGGCTAAAAATCACAGAAAAAGACCCAAAAGAACTAATCAAGAAGTTGAAAGATTTGCCAGCAGAAAAAATTCTTGAAATTATCAAAGAAATGGAAGAAGTAAATACAGTAGTTTTAAGCACCAGTAAAATAATATTGTTGGTTAATGAATTCAAAACGCGACGCTAGCGTTGTGATAAAAGGGAAAAAATTATTTCTATCTCAAAAACTGTGAAAAGTGATTGTAACTGCACGATTCTTAAATACCCACAAAAAACTTTGAACTATTTTACGACTAACTGATCATTCTCTAAGGAAGTTTTTACCACTAGTGTAAAGTCGAGTTACTGAAGAAATACTGTTCGAAATCGGCTTGACTGAAAAAATTGGAATCAGTTGAGGTAATAAAGAGGTTCCCAAAACCTTGTTCCACTATTCTCTTTATACACAAAAAAGGATTTAATCCGTTTGACTCAGTACCATTGGCAACCCTGCGTTTCGAAATTTTGTGACATAAGAAAAGGATGTCTTTGGAAATCTCTTACAGAATAAGAAACGTCATGTTTCATCATCGAACAATTTTTAAAGAATAATCAACGCAATGTTCGAATATCGTATTGCATATTCAACAAGAAATTTTGCTAAGTCATCCTTTTCTAATGTCACGAAATTCTGAAACGCGAAGTTGCCAATGGCAGGCAGTCAGACGGATTAAATTCAATATTGCTGATAAAGAGAATAATGATACGTGGTTTGCGGCAATTTTTTATTACCTCAACTAGTTCTCATTTTTTCAATAAAACCGATCTCGAGCAGTATCTCTTTAAATGTGGTGTTTCTACGTGGTCTTCCAAGCCAACTATTCTAGTTATTTATAAACATCGCTATTACAGCTAGCGTTTTTATTCACAGGAATTTCTCGTTTTTATTCCGGTCATAGACGGAAAATTCTTCCCAAAAGATCTTGCGGTGATGGGAAAGGAACCCGTTATTAACAATGTACCTTACATTGTGGGTTTCAACAACACGGAAGGACATGGGCTCATTGTGGAAAAAGAACTAAAAGGCTTCAAATCAGGAATTACAAAGGAAGTCTACGAAGAAAGCCTAAAAAACTATGTCGGAGGATGGTTTTACGTAAGTTTGTCATTTATGGAATGTAGTTGTTTATTATACTGGCGCGAAATGAATAACGTAAAGCATTTCAGGTAATAAACCGAAATTTTAATACAGTATTTGGATTGATTTGTATTTATGTGTTACGAAACGAAAATATTCTATATGTTGGCAAGAAAGCTTTTCCTTGATGATGATGAATTCTATGTGAGCCCATACAACCTACATTTTGCTATGTAAAATTATGAGAAACCAACCGGTACATCATAGTATACTGTATTATGTTGCAAGTGACTAAATCCAGTGGCATCAGTGCTGTCGTCAGAGCAAGCGAAGTGGGGGGCACTAGCCGAAAGTGAGGGGGCACTAAAATATACTGAACTTTTGCTTATAAAAACCAATGTTGTACGGCTACAAATTAGGGCCACCGGTATTTCAAAAATTTTGCATTCATTTATGAAAAAAAGAGACATATAAAGCCAATAGCGTTTCTTAGTTTGTTTCTGCGGCCCATATAATTGCTTGAAAGTCTATCTGCAGCAGTGAATGCGACCAGAAGTGCAATCAGGATTTTGCTCAGAGGGAGTGGCTTGAACCAAAAGTAAATTTTTTTTGCACGAAAATTGTCTTACTTAGGCCCCCTGCTGAACAAACTGATGCAACTCAAGCGTGTCACAAACGGCGGATGGGGGCAGAGCCTCCAGCCGCTGGACGATTTTTGTGATTTTGTGGCAAAAAATAGCGATTTTAAATCGATTTCAATCACATTTCGCACGCTTTTGAAGCCATATGATTATTGAATAGCTACATCGTAAATTGCTAAAATTTAGAAGTCATTGACAGAATTAAATTTCCTGCCCCTTCAGCCCCCCTTTCTTCAGGTCAAGTTCAAAACACGTTTAAATGCTTGTATTTTTGGGTTACATTTTCTGAATGACTTGGCTAAGAAGGGTTGATAAGCCAGCCTCTTTAGCCGAAACCCGACATAAGGGCGAAGACAAAACGGCGCAAGGACATACAGGCACAGGACTTAAGAGCGCAGGACCAGAGGTGGAAACCGGTCGGGTCGAGATTCTTCGACCAGCCGGTCAAGCCGGTTGAAACACCGGTCAAGTTCTCCTTTTCGTTCAACTAAAAGACATCTAAGCACCAACCGAAATATACATATACATTTTTTATAAATAAAAGGTTTTATAAAAAACAGTATTTACAAACCACACCGTCTGAAAACACTTGTTGAATGGTTTCAAGCTGTGACTAATATGCTGAGACCATTAAGACATGCACATCCAGGGGCATATTAAGGGGGGGGCATTGTGCCATGCCCCACTTTGGGCATTTTTTTTTTTTTTTTTTTATCTAACTAGCCATGGCTTGTTCTGAAGTAGCATTTCTACAAACTGCTGGGGCTTATTATATTTCGAATATTTTCTAGCCAATGACATAACAGTTTAGTGTTTGCTGCTCGCCAAATTGCAAATAATCTGTCGCCGCAATAGCTAAAAAATTTTAATTTCTCTTCTTTGCCTTACGCATAATATCACTAGAAAGAACACCTAATAATTTAGCTTGTGCCCTCCAGTTCTTTTTATGCTTATTTTGTGCACGTTTTGCGCTGCTCAAAACAGGTCTTTCAAACCGAAATTCAACCTAAAAAGGTCTTAAAATTGAGTTATTTTTGCAAAAAACGCAAAATTCTTTTGCGCTTTTTTCTGAGACCCCGTCAGGAGTCACAAATTTTAACACCTTACACATGCCCCCCTTTTGAAAAATTTTCATTATATACATTGAACAGTGAGCAAAAACCTTCTATAAAAAACCGGTCGATCGGGCCGGTCAGAAACCGGCGTAGATTTTGAAATTTACCGGTCGGGTCGGGTCGAAAAAATTTTGACCGGTTCCATTTCTGCGCAGGACATAAGGGCGCAGACATAAGTGGACAGGAACAAACATAAGGGCGTGGAGACGTAAATCTGCTATCTGCGCTAACATTTTCGTGCTTACATGCCTTCGGTGTAATAGAACGCGAAAATAAAATAGTTGATATGATTTTGCTTCGCAGCAGGACAAAAGACTAATTAGAATTGTTTGCTTAGCGGATTAAGTACAACCGTTAAATGACTGAGCTTGAAAACAGTTAAATGATTGCGTTTGAAAACAACCGCTGACGTGGTTACGCAAAGCAAATAAATTCATCAAAAATAAACATTTTTTGAATGTTTGTTCAATAGTAGTGCACGGCGACTTAAAACAGTTTAGGGTAGAGCTTCGTGCGATAATTGAGAACCGAAGGCAGTAAGCGAATTCAAAAAACTTCTTTCAAAACTTAGCTTTCAAAAATTAAATAAAATACTCATTAATCAAGTTCGTTTCTTTGATCACATAATTATTTCCGAAGCACGAAAATGTTAGCGCAGATTACAGATTTACGTCTCTGTGCCCTTATGTTTCTGCCCCTTTATGTCCCTACGCTCTTATGTCCTCGCGCCCTTATGTCCTCGCATCCTTATGTCTGCGGCCTTATGTCTGCGCTTTTATGCCCTGTGCCCTTTTGTCTTGGCCCTTAGGTCACGCCCCCCCCTCACCGGTAGCGACGGCACTGAGTGGCATGTATACTTTGTATAGGTCTATCTCTAATTTTTGATTCAGTTTTTCTTGCAGCTTGCTTTTACCGCATTTATGTCTGAAAAGATAGCTCTCCTTAATGTGCGATAATGGTACAGCTATTTTCGATACGGTACGGAAAATTTCACAATACATATTAATAAAGGATATGCTTCGAAGTTGCTTGGCTATGACGCTTTTAAACAGTTAGCACTTTACGACCTGCCCCACAAAAGCCCTATATAGAAGTAGATAGATTTTACTGGTGTTTTTAATAGAGGATTATGGTTAAAAACAATCATAATACTGATAGAGGTTTTACTGTCGCAAGAGCAATGTTTGAATTTCAGTACAATTGAATAAATTGCATTCTTTTCATTGCGATAAGTACTTCGTGTTTGAAGGAATCCGCACCTCTTTAGAATTTCCCAGTGATTCAAAGTTTCTGTGGATTTCTCAAATTGATGTCCACTGATTTCGCTGCTTGTTTGAAGCCTTAAAGCAGAGAATATCATCGCAAAGGGTCTTATCCAAGGGCACAGCAGCGTGACCAGGGTGCGGATTGAACTCAGATAATACGAGTAAGAATATCGTAAAAACGACACCTTTATCCTTTCGGCGAAGCTGCCGACAACGTAGCTTCTTCCCGTCTTAATTTGTATATTTTGCAGCCTGGACTTCCTGATGCTGGATTTGCTGCAATAACAAAGCATTATGAAAAGGGTAAACAGGAGAACGACAAAAAGAAGTGGAGCAAAATGTATGGAGAAATTCAGGCAGACATCATTTTTGTTAGCCCAGCAATTAAAGCTTTAAAGCAACACGTTGGTATGTTCATAACAATGTTTATTTAATTCTGCCTACCACAAGCACGCCTTCAAGCAAAAACAATCCAATTTCAACGCTTATTAAAGACTTTAACACCACATATTTTGATGTCTTACGCACAAAACGAAAACTCGATGTAATTTCAAATAAAAATTACTGGAGAGTATAATGTTAATTTTTTTACTGCTGTAAGAATTACAAATTTTTGCTAGTTAAAATCATTTCCCAGCTATCTATCTACAGGGTAGGCCATACGCCGCATTTAAAGCAATTCGATAACCCAGCAATATTTCATTCCTCTAGAAAAGAACATTGTTTTATACCCAAAAAATGGGAAAGATATCTGTCGCTGCTGATTTTACATTGTTTCACAATATACTTCACCTAATTCTTTGATGCGCGACTTATAGCCAACTATGTACTAACTTGTATGTTGCGTTACTGCTGTTATTATAGAGTTACATGTACAATTTGTACATCTTTATATTGTTGCATAATATTATAATGTCTCATCTTTCATTAGTATAGTTGTATGTATTCTGTATTTATCCTACTACAAGTACGCAACAACGTTAACCAGAGCGTAGCCTGATCCTACATCATGCGATAAGGCTTGCCTTTTGGGCCACTTAGCCACATTCCAAGAAACTACAAGGCCACGAAGCTGAATAAATCGTGTCTTCGAAATATAAAATTGAAATACTGCTTTTTTAAGTGAGCAAAGGCAAGGCGTACATGTATGTGATGAAACAACAACTGCAGTTCAATCACCAAGGCCCGGAAAACGCTCGAAAAGCTGACTTTTGCGAATGCGACCATGGTGACGATCTAGTTTTCACGTTTGGGATCCCTCTTACTAACCAAAAACTAACATTCGACGCAAAATTTACGGCGGATGAAAAGAAACTGAGCAGGGAATGGATCAAATACATTGCAAACTTTGTTACAAATGGGTAAATTAAAAGCAAAGCAAGTTAGAATCTACAGTATTCGCAAATTCACCATAAATTCTACCGTTTCACCAACAAGTAAAAAAGATACCAAAGTGTGTATTTATATCAAAAAAAAAAATGTGTTTAATGAACGGCTATTTTAAACTATAAGTAGAAAGTTCGCATAATTTGTATTAAAATTGGTAATGTTTTATCTCATAAATCAGTAAAATTGTAATTGAATTACACATTATTCACCAAGCTGCCTTGGCCCGGAAAAGGCGAAGGGACTTTTCGGTCTTCAAGTCAAGCTGCCATTTGCCACCTGTTTACTCCGCACGTTGGAGGCTTGAAACTGTCCCTTTTGATGCTGAATGTCAAGCAGGGAAAGCTGTTAATATCTATTTTAATAGTCTTTAATTCTCCAGCAAAGAGGTACCTAAAATTTTATATAGTATAGCGTGTGTGTGCAAGATTTTTTTTGGCATCATCAAACAATTTTACTTGTATAATTATGATTATTATTGGTATGAATTTTCATATTTCGCATTTATATTTCCTTTTGCCAGCAGAAATTCCAAAATTAAATTCAAAAAGTTGTTTGTACATTAAAATAGGCAAATTTGGTCCTTTTAATTAAAAACCAAACAGCCTAAAATTACATCCAATCTTTCGAATAAAAGTACTCTACTGGTAATGACTTACAGTAAGTTAGTTTGAAACAACCAGAATGAAAAATACTTTTTAAGGCTGTTTCGTTTTTAGCTGCAAAAAGATGTTAGCATGGGCGTCGGCAAGGGGGGGGGGGGGGGGCAGAAGAATTTTTACTCACTCTCTCTTAAACCTTCTAAATTTCTAAATTTCTTCCATTTTTAGTAGTTACTACTGGCCCTATTCTTATAGGTCCCCCTTGAAAAATTTTCTGCCGACGCCTATGGATGTTAGTATTCCATTCCGCTTACGTAATAGTATCGCCTTTGAGAATTATGACGTGCGGTGGCACGATAGACTTGTTATTAGTAAAGTGGAAACTGACATTTTTTTATTTTTTTCTTCACGGTTAATTTGCGCTGCGAATATGCCTCCAGCGTAGACTTTTTTCTTCACGGTTCATTCGCGCTGCGAATATGTCCAAATGGTCCAATCAAATCAGTCGAACACAAATAAACTTCGCAAGAAAAGCAAACTTGTTTTCTTCAATGCTCTTCTTTTTTTCTCCGCGGGTCTGTTTCTAATCTACTAATAAAGAGTCTATAGCGGCATAATAAAAAATAAGCTGGAGATCATATAGTGAGGATTATTTTATTGTGAGGATTCATTTTCAATGTACTGCAGAGTTGTAAGTCAGGCCTGGGTTTTAGGGTCGGGTTCGGGTCTAAAGTTGACAAAAATTTCGGGCTAAATTTGGGCCTGAAACGTGCTTTTTGTCTTAGGTGCACAAAAGTATAATCAAAATAACTTGGCAACATTGCTAAATTTTTTAGACCTAACTTAACTTTCGGGTTTTTTCGGGCATGATTTGGGCTTCAAATTAGTTTTCGAATTCAAGCCGGGTTTGAGCTTATATTTTCGGGTTCTGGCCGGGTTCGGGCCTGAACTAGTCGGCCCGTTTACAACTTTGTTGTATTGCAGTTGAAATCTAAGGAAAAAAATTGGTTTTCTTTTCTTGGATTTAACCACAATGCATATTTTCTCGAGCTTTTTTTTAGTTTGATTCTTGATTGATTATGCAAGTTTTTCTTTTTCGTCAACAGTGATCCCAACAAAGGGAGTCCTGTAAAAGTTAAGTGGCCACAATATGATCCAACCAAAAGAGAAGCGCTTTCTGTGCAACAACCTTGCTCAATCGAAAAGTTCTATGGCGAAGAAAATCACAAGTTCTGGAACGAAGTGGTGGATCCCATGAGGCCTAAACCAGGACAAACAACAAGTTTTTGAAGCGTTATAACTTGTAATTCATGCTTTGTAATTAATTGTTAAAACTATAATTGTAGATTAAAACTACATATCAGTTTTACTATTTCTATATCGCAAGCGTTTTTCTTACATTAAAACGAAAGTATATTTTTATATTTACAGTAGGAACAATATATTTTAAGCCTTATATTCCGCAACATAAATTGTAGTTTTTTTTGTGCATATGGTAATAATGTACAAGTATTTTAGTGTACTGTAAATATTAAGCAGTCGTAAGCAAAAAGAAATTAATGATCTACATATCTAAATATTTTGATTTATTGTTTTATGTAGTAATACGGTTAGAGAGTGTTTGTACTTTTTAAAGGTTGAAATCGAAAAACCTTGCAATTATTCAGAATTTGATCTGTGAGTTTATCTGCTCCCAACATTGCATTACGCCTGGCACATTTGTTTCAACTTAGAAATTTTTGCAATGGCTCTGTTCTGTTTTTTATACTGTGATTTCTTTTGATACCAATAATAATTAAACTTAGTTCATTTATAAACTTGTTTGCCTACAGTCAGCAACGTGGCCGAAAGGGCAAAGGCATCGCTTTTAAGACGACCCTGATTTCGGTTTAACCCGCACCCTAGTAGCGTTTTGCGTCCTTGGATAAGACGCTTAACGGTGATTATCTCCGCTTGGTGGCTATGAACAAGCAGCTATTTCAGGGTCAAGAATTCGAAGAAACCACGAGGACGTTGGATTGCGGAGCTAATCTTTCCAAGCACAAAATAACCATTGTAATGAAAAGTGTGCGGATTGTCCAAAAGTTAGCATCGGACGCTTTCCAGTGACAAGAGGATAAGCAATGCATTACCACAACAACAACATAAAATTCCTTTAGACATAGTGTTGCATCAAGAACATCCAAGCAATGAAAATATCGTGTTACTTGTTTTCAATTGAACGAGATGAGTAAGAAAATCCAGAACAAAGCGCAATATCTGCTTTGTCACTTGAACGTAATGCAATGAACCGTTTGAAACTTACTGTTTTCAAGTGTTGTAAAGTGATCCTTATTTAAAGCCTTAATATCTTCGTTATTAACTAATACAATATTGAAAATAGCTATCCATAGCTAAAAAAAATTAAAATACCGGTATACACAATATCATCAGGAAGGTGCTGGCTTTCCTTATCTAAATTTAACACAAAGATTATAACCAGTTCCACGGCGGTTGAGAGAAATTTTGAACTTTGGGGACAAAAAATCAAATCAAATCAATTAACACGTGCGCCTCTGAAGTGGGAGGTCTGAGGTTCACATCTATGGCAGTTTAAATTGGACAGATTGTTGCCAACGGCACGTCACCGCGGAGACATTTCTTGCAAAGGAGCTGTGTTGCCCGCAGGCGCAATGACGCGGAGATGGGCCCTGCAAACTCGTTACACGTTTCGGCGTAGTACACCAAGTATAATGACATACCTGTCAACTTTCCCAATTTTGTCGGGAGACTCCCGATTTTGAGGATTTCTCCTGATCACCTGATCTCAACGAAAAATCTACCAAAATCACGATTTAGTTCAAGAGTTTTTGAATTTAAAAATTAATCAGTTTTTTGAAATTTTTTAAAATTTATTCAATTTTGTTCGCAAATGTTTTTTTCTGGAAGGGAAAGAGTACACGTCGACCCCCTGCTTCGATTGGTTTTATATTTTTCAAGAGTTTTGATTTGAAACTTAACGTGTGATCTTGCTTACACGTAACGGGTAAAATAATTTCGAATTGTTAAGAATTGATGACCTATATATAAGAATGGCATGCACAAATTCCAGTCTCTGATATCGGTTATTGCAGGCCATTGCAACTGTAAAGAGCTGAGTTCTTTCAATGGCGTCTGTCCGAGAAAGCGTTAGCACAAACAAGCGTAAGGAGATGGTCAGCAAGAGTTGCAAGAAGAGGAAGGTAGAAGTAAAAAGAGAAGTATAGCTGCAAGTACAAGCAAACTTCGGAGAAAGATTATAAATCCTTTCATATGTGGAAGCCATAAAGGGGTGAATACGCTAAATGTAATTCTTGCAGAATAGACATTAGCGTAGCTCAAGGAGAGAAGAATGACGAAACGAAACACTTCACCTCCAAAAATCATTAAAGGAGCATTGCAGCCAAAAAAAAAAATCAAAAGATAACCTGCTTTATGGTAAAGGGACCAGAAGAGAGCGATAAACTTATTTATGCGGAAACAAAATTCGCACTTTATTAAGAACAATGTCCTAAGAAAATTTATAATAAGGTATAGGCAGTATCCAAAGTCTTAGAGGCATAATCAAACCTTCGATCAACAGCCTAAGACATACGTATTGCCAGGCACGTAACCAGAACTGCTCCCCAAACTGTTTGGGACTGTTTTGGAGGTCTGGAGGCGGAGCCCCCAGCGCTCGAAAATTTTGCATTTTTTTGCAAAAATAACTTCATTTTAGTGTTATTTTGATTAAAAAATAATGCTTTTAAAACGTGGCTTAGAAATTGGCAGTGCAAACATGATTAAACTAGGGTTGCCAACCGTCCCGGAATGCCCGGGACAGTCCCGGAATTGCCGTCTGGCGTCCCGTGCCCCGGGCCGAGCCACGTCTGTCCCGCAATTTACTGACAACCAGGGGTGCCGATCTTTGTTATGTGGGGGGAATAATTTGCAATTTTACCCCAATTTTGCCCTATTTTCAACATTGGGGGGATGAACCTCGACCGCGATTTTTTTCAGGTGAGCAAATTAAGTGAAGACCAAAAAAAAAAGATCTTCACCAAAAATGGAACATTTTTGTTCCGAATTCAAGTGGAGACCTGCGCTCAGATACACACCAGAGTCAAATTATTGGGGGGGGGGAAGCAGATGTAGACCATACTCAAATTATTGGGGGGGATACAGTCGAATTATTGGGGGGATATATCCCCCTTATCCCCCCGGGTTTCGGCACCCCTGCTGACAACCAAGGCGTTCTAACATATAAGGCCATGTAAGTATGTCGGCTTCGTTAAAAACTGGAAATGGATGTAATTCACGCGAATATTTTTGTAAATAAAAGCAGTTTACATTATTTTGTGTGCGGCAATCAAATAAAACTGAGTTGAAAGTAAGGAACAAGACGTTTCGTCAACTGTGACGTCCTGATGACATAACAATCAAATAGGTTAAACAATCGTAAAATGGAGGATACATCACCAGTCCCTTTAATTTGAGACGATCATTCGACTTCGCTTATCGATTGAAATAAACGCCGGTACATTTTAAAACGGTTTTGTAGCTGTAAGCGTAAAAGGCAAGTAAAGAAAGCAGTTTAAAAGTAAAGCTGAAGATATGACTAGATTGATTAGTTGGTATATAGTTACTTTATAGGCCTATATTGCACTGTCAGTGTGGGACTTTTTTATGAGCAGATTTTCATTATTCAGTGAGTTTTCAGGCTTACATGGCCTTGTAATAGGACGTCTTGCTGACAACTCTTTGTCTTAGTCTTCATTGATTATTACATATCCGTAAAGATTAAGTTACGAATTTTAACATAAACTTATGGCAGAAAATCTAAATAAAAATCTGGTTATGGAAATCACCCGTAACTCACTGTAGAAAGACAAAAATCTTAAAAGCGGCAAAATCACAAAAAATACAAATTTAAATGCCACGACTGATTTTTTGTTAGAGTTCTTGCAACTTCTTGGGCGCCATACTGCTCAATTTTTTTGTCGCGCTCTAGCGGCTCTACGCATCGTAGAGATAATAACAAAGTTAGCAATTTCGTTAAGTGCAACAAAAGTTGAGCAGTATACCGCCCCTTACTTTTTGTTAGAGTTAGAACAAATGGTGTACATTTTTCGGTTTTAGTGTTTTTTGCATTTATGCTTCAAAGATTCACTATTTCACGCTTTTCTTTGATTATGGTAAAATTATTCACAGGCTGGGAGTTGGTTAATAACGCTGCTCGATCATCACTCTATGACGCGCAGCACGCGCTGTTGCTTTTGATGTCATTCGTGTGTCGTAACCTTCTGTTGCATCAGTTTTCAAATTCTAAGCATTTGGATGTCCCGGAAATATTAAACGCAAAGTTTTGGCAACCCTATATACAACAGAACCTTATAGGACCGTAGGTTCGTAGCGAGATGCGTTAATTTTTCAAACGGGATTCAGAAAAATTCAAACAGGGCTCAACATATTTCGTGCATATTTAAGAAGACAAAGAAATAATAAAACCGTCCTCGGCAAAAATTTGGGCCCATTTTTAAACATGAGGTGGAGACAAAAAAGCTAGTCCTAGACCAGGGCTGCCCAACCCGTGGCCGCGGGCCACATTTGGCCCGCGAAGCTGTTTTAGGTGGCTCGCGAGGTGTTTTTGCGCGATTGATTTCCTCATGAAAAGGCTTACTTAGCATTTTCGGGCAAATACAAAGGTCTAAACCAAAACCTTCTTTTGTTTGGTATTCGCGAAATTAGTTCGGATTTGTGGCGAAGACCTTTTTTTTTGTCTTCACCTTTTTTTTGGGACGGATTCCTGTAATACTGACGGAAATCAGCACCGATTTGCGGCGAAGACCTTTTTTTTTTGTCTTCACTTACTTTTGGGGACAGATACCCGAAATACAGGCCAAAGTGAGCACCGATTTTGTACAACAAACTTGCAATTATTTGGAGTTTACTCTTGGCTAAAACGCATGTAGCCCGCAATAACTTTTCTCCCGTAAATGTGGCCCGTACCAGTAAAAAGGTTGGACAGCCCTGTCCTAGATCAAAGTTGGATATACTTTGGTTCTGAGATTATCGGAGACATTGTTTATAGCTAACATAGCGTGTTACTAGACAGCATCACTATCACGTGAAACTTTTTCAGGCAGGGCTCAAGTTTTCCTGCCTGGCCCTCTCCTCTGGGTACGGTCTCGCAATTGGAGCAGTCTAGGGAACACTGCAATCGAGTGCATTGTTAGTAACTTGCATGCAAACGTGATTTTATTCAATCTCTTGCAGTCAAGAGTAATTAATCGAAAGCAAACCGTAGGCGCATGATTATTCTGAAACTAGCTTGTTCCGAACTTTGTAGTCTTGATTCGTTTGTATCCGGTACCTGGTTGATGATATTTCAAAGTAGCTGTAAACACCGCATTGCAGCGAGCTTCGCCTTCTAACAGAAGCGTTCAACTGCAATTAAGTGTACAGCCAACTTTAATGTTCCAAGTACCAAGATACTGCAATCACTTCTCCCTAACTGCCTAGCTCTGCAATACTTTCTCATTCGTCAACTGTATTAGCCAAGTTTTAGGCTCAAATGGCACTAGATTAAGCCTCCATTTCCTTTTTTTTGCAATTTTGCGAGCGAGCGAGGTAGGAAGGGCTAAAATCTTACGACCCTTGCCTTTTTTTGACTGTATTTCGACGTTCTCAGCTGCCCCCATTCATAACCCATACTAGGCTATGGCAAGATGATAAGTCAGCCTATTCGCCAATGCTGTCATTCTCACTCCAACATTGCGCTTTACGCATTTTCGGATACATAATATCAATAACAAACCATTTTCAAGTTCGTTAGAGTCCTAGGCTAACCACCAGCAAAAATACAACAAAAACAATCCAACCTATCTCACCTCGCTCCATAAGAAACAATGCATTTTGATCAGAAATTTGACGGAAAATTTGAACATTACTCATGCGTGACGAGAATAATTAAGGATGCTAGTTGGCTATCGCTTAAGTACAGTATATCCCTACACACACCCTGAAATTTCAACACCTCTTCTGAACATTTGGAACGAATCCTACGCTGTGATTGGTCGAGCCCTTCAACGACTGGAACATCCCAAAAAATATCATTGGTCGACATACTCACAATTAAACACGTAATTGCGTAATTGTTGCGAGTAATTGAAAGTATTAAAAAAGAAAAAGCACAAACTTACGCAGAGGTATGTTGCGATCAAGTTTTATTTTAGAGTAATAACCTTCATATGTACTTGCCTCGGCAGTACATATACTAAAATTGGAACGATACAGAGAAGATTAGCATGGCCCCTGGGCGCAGGATATGGGCCATTCTTCGAGGTTTAACCCGCGCAATAACAGCGTCTGCCACCCGCGCCAACTTGCGCCAAAAAGTTGAGCTGAAACAGGAAATTCACTACTGAAAAACAGCGACTTTGGGGGAAAAGGCCCAAAACTCCCCCCCGTGGCGCCATACGTGCCCCAGTTTGAAGTGTTTGGGGATGAAGACCAAAAAAGGTCTTAATTGTAAATGCAAGCAAGTGGCGTTGGTCTTGTTGCTTCCTTTTGTCGCACAAACCTCGCTTGGGGCACAATAACTAGCTCCTTTGGTGCAAAATTTTCTCAAATTCGGGGTGAATAGAAAGAAAAGTTTTCATCGCAAATGCACCCAAGGATTGCTTTGTTTTGGGGCACAATTTTTGCTTAATTAATTCACATATTTCGCTGGGGAAGCACAAGTAGGGATTTGGGGGAAGGCCCAAAAATTCTCCCCGTGGCGCCATGCGTGCCCCACTTTCAATTTTTTTGCCATCACTTGAACCCCGTCCAGAAGCAAGCTTTTCTCTTCAAACCATGTTTAGTTTGCGTCAAATTTATTCTGAAACAACTTTAAAAAATTTGAAATTAATAAGGTAAGGGGAAGAAATCCAGTTTTAAAGTTTGCCAAAGTTAGTTTCCGAAATCTGAGCATTTTTTGGACAATATTGAAGTAAAATGACGTTGTAAGACGTTGTTTGTGTTACGTAACCAACTTGACGTAGGCATTGTGACGTAGCCAACTTGACATAGGCATTTTAAATTCTGTATCAAAAAATATAACTCCATACAAACCTTGAGCCGCATATGACGTCATATTTTGAAAACATGGCTGCGATGTCACTATAATAGCGTCATCAACTCATGAACTATTTTTTCCAAAAGAGTCTGATTAAGGATTTGGTATTCGTATGACTATTGGTATAGAAGTCATATAAAAAAAAGTTCCTCCCCCACTCGCTTAAACTCCGCGTAAAATCCGTTGGTTAAATATGTCGTGTAAAATAGAGGTAATAAAACTGTTGCATACTATGTTTGCTCCATGTCCAAATATATCGTCGTATCCCCAGAAAAAACTTGGTGTCCGAGGCCCTAGTCACAAACATTAGTTTCAGCATCTTTTTTTCAAAAATGGAATTTCCTCGGATAATTTAGCACTAACTTTCTTTTACTTGCTTTGATTGATTGATCATTATTGATTGTCTATACCGACGAAGAAACGACGATAACGCTTTTATTTGAGACGAACGACGTTTATCTGCTTAGGAGTTTTCGTACTTGAAGATTTCCGATAGATATTTTACTTGTTTCCAAATAAATTTGGTGCTTGCTCAAACTCAGAAAGTAGAGATAATCACCGTAAAGCGTCTTATCCAAGGACGGTAAAACGCGAGCAGGATGCGCGTTAAACCAAAAAGGAAGGGACTGAATAGAATTTTTAAAACGCTAAGGTTTAGAATGCGGTACCACCTAACTGGTTCATGCTCCAACTCTCTTTTTGTCAAAAAATGGTATTTTTGTTAACAATTTTTGAATTACCGCATGTTTGTGACGTACTTTTCCCACCACGATTGAAATTTACAGATGAAAGTTTTGTATGGAATTGACAGGAACTGTTGCGTCAAAAAAATTAACCGTGAATTTCTAGTGTGATTGTCATAAAATGTATATCAATATTTGCTAACTTTCTTGACGATTATTCATTCGTTCCTTAATTGCGAATGAATGTCTTAGCTGTGAATACGCGATTTATAACTGTAAGCCGAAAGAACTTCTTCCATAGTCATGGCTACAATAAATTCTACGTGTACACCGTTCTGCTACTTCAGTTAGTACAATATCATACCATGCAGGTTATTTTGCCGCCATATAGGATGTATTGCGAAAGTAAGAAAAAAGCAACATGAAAGATACGAAATTCACACAATGGTTTTACATCGCAAATACGGTTGAAGACTTGTACAGGAAACTTAAAAAAATATGTAAGTCGAAGAATGTGCTGACAAGTTTTTCTTAAAATGGTTACGAGTTTGGACAAACAATGAAAATTAGGATTAAGCGCGTAAAAAGCCATACTGTTTCGCAATCAAATTTCGTCTTATACTACTCGTCAGTATAGCTAGAAGTAGGATTGAACGCAAGAACAATTTGAACATAAAAATGGAAAGGCGAAAAAATGTAAATTAACCAGATCATTACGGAAATATTTAAACACTTTCACAATGAAAAATATTTACCACAATATTACGAAGCAGATAGCAGTACAAAATTAATACAAAAAATCGATTCCGAAACAGTACGTCTGAGGCTGGTAAGCATAATTTTGACAGAGCCTCTAAGATTATGTATTGTGTTTAGAGATATGAGCAAGCACTTAGTGCATTGTTCTATACAATGTTTAAGTCTGTTTTCAACCAATTCAAGCTTTCGAAATCCTAGCTTTTATTAAGATACAAAAGGATAAATTTTCCGTTCGGAATCGATTTTCCCCCAATGACAGACTTGCGAAAAAAAAACAATTTGCCAAAGAAAAAATGGCACTTTCCCAACTTTCAATGAGTGTTGTGTAACAGCGTTGGTGTTAAACAAAGCCGAGGGTCAACATATTAGATTAGAAGCATTTCTTACTGAAGTTTCAAAATGGAAATGTTTTGCTTTGCACGTCACAAAACGGCACCACGTACTGAAGTAAAGGTAAAATGTATAATATTGAACTGCAATATTTTGAAAACCAAAAAGGTAGAAAGAATAATTTTCGTCAGGATGCTTTATTTGCACGTATTTTCTAGTGCTTGGGTGAGCAGTAGAAAAGTTGACCTAAATGATCTTCTGAATCAAAATCAGAATTCAAACAGTTGCGAGGCAATCATTAGGTCACAATTTACAACTAGTCAACACGGATCATAAACGAAATCCACAATGTGCAATCGTCTATACAAAGAACTAGAATAGAGTATTGCGTTTTTGTCCACTTGTAAACAAATGTGACACAATTTTAAAGGCATGGATGTCGATTAAAACATTGCAACAAGATTGTATCAAAAAATATTCAAATTCTATTACTTAATTCACGCTAAAAGAAAGAAAAAAGGTTGAGTAAGGTGCCATCACTTAAGCTGATTTTAAGCTCCTTCAACTTCACCTAACGAATTGACTCTGGAGTAGCAGAAGGAATTTTTGAAAACTGCGTGGTTTTGCCAAATAATTTTTTGACGCTTTCACGCAAGCGACTAATAGTCGCTATTAAAGGTCACGTTCTAAAAAGAAATAACTGCCAAAACTAGCAAAAGATTGCGAGGGATTTGCTCCTACAATCTATAATATGTAGTATTGTACGATGTAAGGTAATAAAACAGACTAAAGTAGTGGCACGTTAATCTACGAAGCCTCAAAGCTGCATTTTATAAAACCATGTACTAAGAAACATTCCAAAAATAAAAAAAATTACAGTACAGGATGGGACCGAAAAACTAACCATACTTAAAAACCATACTATGGCATTGCTGTTTCAGTTATACACATAATTAAAGTTAATGTATTTCGTGATTTGTTGCCATTTGGCCGAGAGACGAAGATCAGAAAAACACGTCATTAATTTGCTTAAAATTGTAAATTCAAAAATCCCTATTTGGCCTAAAAAAAGAGGTCTTCCATTTACAAATTTTAAAATATGGTAGGGTTTTTGACCCACCCTGTACGATTAAAAGATCAAGGCAAGCATAAAATTTGACGTAACACCAAATGGGGCAGACGGCATAAGGAATCAGCGAAGTGGAAATATGCATAAATTGTAATTGCCAAATGTAATCCTAGCCCAAAATCAAACCCTAATCTTAAAATTTAAAAATGCAACGTATTAATTGGCAAATGTAATCCTGTAGCCTAATCCATAAGTCAAAGCGTAATGTTAACCCTTAAAAACTCAGACAAATAACGTAGTGACTATTTACCAAAGTTTAAAGGGAATAAAACTAGAATAAGGAATAATCATACGCGCATTTTTTGTTTATTTTTGTAAGGCCCAAGTTAGCATTTGGGTTTTGGTTAGATTTGCGTCATCATTAACAAAAAAGTAGATAAATGCCGATGAAAGAGAATGTTAGATTGAAAAATGCGGAAATAAATAATCTTCATTCAAGTTCTATTCCCTTGGCGAAATAGTCACCCCGAATTCTGTCTGCCCCATTCGGCGGCGGCCAAGATGACCGCCGACAACAATCCCGCTTGAAATGTCGTTCTTTTTTGCTCTGAAAAAAAGAAAATAGTTTTAGTTTGTTGAGACTGGCTGTTGCTTAAATCAAAAAATCATCAAATTGGTTGGAGTTTGAGCAAGCGTTGTCCATTGTCCAGCATTCTTTTTTAAATGCGACATTAAACGGAGGTTGAAAGTACGTAACTACTTTTGGAATTTCGTTGTTAAATACAAAAAGTTTTATGAAATCAAAGGTAGTTTTGGTGATGAAACACTTTGGAACAGGTAAAACGTATAAAAGCGCCAAGACTAAGAACTGTGTTCAATATTTAGAACTGTCTCTATTGTCTGCTTTAGTACATCATAAGTAAGCACAATAATAAGGTAACATAATTTAATGCACGATTCTATAAAAAACCAAATTTCACCTTTTTCAATTTTCTGCCGGTTTTTTAGTTCCTCTTCTTTCATTCTCAGCTTTCTTTCTAACGAAGACCTCTCTTTCCTCCGTGTTTCTCTCTCTTTTCTCTCCTCTCTCCTTCTTCTTTCCTCTCTCCTTCTTCTCTCCTCTCTCCTTCTTGTCTCTTCTCTCCTTCTTGTCTCTTCTCTCTATACAGCAAATTAGCAAGCAAAATGAATTTTGCAAAAAAAGAAACTTGACGGACATTGAACTACATATGCTTTACGAACATACGGAGGATATGTTTTTAAGATTTGGCTCAACGATTAGACTTATCTCAGTTTCTCGATGTGGTCTAATGTTGAATTAAGAAAGGGTTGAAAATTTTGTTTAACAAACTGCTAAAGTAAGACTGTAAATATAGCGCTGTAGTGTAAATATAGCAGTATCGCCTGCAAAACAAAAGTAAGATTTGAATAAATAAAGCTGTTTGTACTGGTAAAGTTTTATCTCACCTTTCTTTTTCTGTCCCGCTCTCTTCTCTCCCTTCGCCTCTCTCGCTCATTTCTTTTCTTGCTATCATTGCAAGGCATTATGGTACCGTAAAATACCCCTACAGATCTAAAAAAACGTGAAATAAAGTGTGAGGTAAAGTTGACTGTTAAAACAATTATTTATCATTTAACCCATAACGAAGATACGAATTAATGATAGTCTCCAGGCCAATTGACTGATGTTGGTTACCCATGGGTCACAGCTTACGACTCACTGGTAGTCTTGAAATGCAATACAAGCAAAAACACAATGGCAAAGTACAAAATGGTTTATGTGAGCGCGAAAGCGCAAACTTGTACTTCGGCCAACTTCCAACCCCGCCAGCGTACAGAGGCGTGGCCATGGGGTCGTTAGGTTTTTGATAAAGCAGGCCTTCGCCAGTAGCCCTATACACCTGCTATATGGGCACTCACATGAACCATCCAGTTCGTATTCTTGTGCAGCAGCAGCAACACGCTAATTCTTTGTCCGTTTTCGCGCAACTTGCTCCGATCGCCATCGCTCGTAAGAAACGCTCGAAGTTGTTTGGCACCACCATTTTCCGTTATACTGCTTGTGCCGTTCCGGATCTCGCACCTGATTGCACTGACGACACATTGTAGGACCATCGCGTTTTCGGTATCGCTTGCACGGTACATCGCCCTGTCGAGCTTCAGCCTCCTTCTTGCGTCGGTAGCAGAGTGTCGAACGTGGAACTCGAGTAGCTGAAGTAGTTGCGGACGACGTTGTTGGTTGCGGCATGGCGCTCGACTGGGCGATGTTTTGAGGCACGACTATTGATTGCTGAGCGATGTTTTGAGGCACGACCACCAATTGCTGAGCGATGTTTTGAGGCACGACCACCGATTGTTGAGCGGTGTTAGGTAGAATCAGTTGTACGGGCTGCTTAGGCACAAGAATACGAACTGGAGCCGCCCCACGCACTTTTTCCGCGGTCCCGGTCGGATCTGCAGGCAGCCTAAATTCAAATGACGGCGCACCGGGTGCGGTTGGAACGGTCGCTTGAGGACGCGGAGGAGGTGCTGTTCCAGGAGTCGTCATTGATGGAAGAGGCAGAGAATTCTGTTTTAAAACAGCAGTTTCTCTTGCCTTTTCATACTTCTGATACCATTGAGTCAGTGTAGCGGTGTTAACCTCGTAAAGCTGTAAACCTGTAGCTGTTGACACAAGAAAATTGCTGTAAACGCAGTTGCGAATTTGAGAGTAGTCGCTGAGAACGAGATTCCACCGATTACACTTGGAGCCTCGAATGGTTTTAGCTACAGGATGAAGATGACATAACCGTTTAAAAAGTTCCTCCACGTAGCGATTACGGTCTGGCCATTGGGCTGGATTTCCAGTGCCACATAATGTTCTAAATGAAAAGAAGTGTCAAGAAAAGTTAAGCACTGTGTACTTATGAAATTAATTTAGAAAAGTTAATTTTGTAAGAAACCAAGTATGTTGTACAACAAATCTGTAATTACCTTTGAACGCTCTCTTTCGAATACTGCCCGCCCTTGCTCCGTTTGAACCGGCCACCGTGTGGCTGCTGGTGCGTTCGCATGACAAACCGCGTCGGTTGCCTGAAGAAGGAAACTTAATTGTGAATTAGAATTGAGATTTTGTGGTTTGGATTACGTAAGATTTTACTGCAGACATTTGAAAACCGATAACAACAAAATGAAGAATTACTTCGCTTACTTGTCGTACTGATGCAGTCGTGACCACAAGCGGATAAGCTCGCGTGCCTGTTGGTTGGTTAGACAATTCGACGCTCGTAAGGAGATTAAAAAGTCGACCAAATCGCGGACCGCATCGAAACCGCTGATGTTGCTCTCGTCCACTGCGTCCTGCGCATACAAGTGTCATACTGTAACTGATGTATCCAAGTATAAGTAGTGCAGTAAGGTGAATGGGAAAAGCTGTAGTAACGTTGCAACAAAAATAGCTGTTGTGATTGTACAGTACAGTGAACGAGTAACGGCATAAGCAGCGAGTTATATTCCAGACTGGTGTAAAAAGAAATATCTCACGTCCGATGGTGCCACTGGATCTTCAGTGAGTTCCGTTTGAACGGAAGTCAAAGTGGGGTCGTGATCGCAATCTCCAATGCCTTCGTCCGTTTCAAGAGCCTCCGAAGCAACGTCCTCCTCCTCGAAACCAACGTCATCATCAACGTTCTCCATATCTTCACACAGCTCGGCAGGCGGCGGGAAAATCTTTCCCGTTTGCGAATACAAGTACTCGACGCCGATTAGCTCACCTAAAAATTGCAATACGACATGAAGGTTTACGTTCTACAAGGATGTATATAGATATAATGCTGACTATAGGGGCAATTAACAGTGAAAGTAGTGAAAAAAATGCCCTTTTCCTGAAAACCAAGCTCATTATAATTTGTTAGCTTCTACCAAGTAATAACGTATAATAACGCATGGAGAAAACAAAATAACAACTTGTTTATGATTTGACCTGTGTACTTATTGATGGTCGTTGGATTGGGATACAGTTCTTTTCCAAGTACTCGGTGACTGAGAGAGTTAAAGGCGTGCCGGAGCAAATGGTCACCAGTACGAGGAGCGGCGGGACTCCCCCAATGGGCACGATCCTCATTCCAAGCAGCAATTCCCTCAACGAGATACGACTGAAAGTTGCTGTCACGTGCTCGAGTACCTATAAGAAATGCTTTTAAGACATCTAAAGATCATTTTCTTTTCATTTTGTGTCTACGACGTCCATTGTGTAATGATCATTTTAAAATTGTTCTAAATGCATAATAGACATTTTGAAACAGCCAAAATAACACACCTGGGATGAATCGATTAAGGTGGAGATGAAAAGATTCCAAAGATGTCGTTCCTCGCGCACAACGGTAGATCGGAAGCTCGACACCACCTTTGTTAGAAGTACCGACTTGCGTATATAGCTGGACGCCCTCCGGATCCTGAAGACATGAAACGTGCTTTTTTTGGGAGTTCCAAATAACCCACGTTCGTTCCACATCCAACAAAGGCATTCCAGCCATGTCGATGCCTCCAGGTCCGGTAAAAAATCCCAAGGTCTCTTCGAGTAACTGCGTAGTTTCTGCCGTTCCGCGCGTTTTCCGTCTGCAGTGGATCTGGAGCTCTCGTTTCGTCAAACAACGAAGCACCTGTTGATCTGTTGGGTTATCGATCTTGCCGCTACCCACCAACTCCGACCTCTTAGCTCGTTTGAGTAGTTCCAAGTCACGCTCATCCCAAGCAAATATGCATCGAGGTAAACGGTCCATGAACGTCGGGTACAGCAAGTGGGCCTCCGTAGTGCAGCACGAAGCCAACCTGCGCATGAAGTGCCAGATGTCGAGGCGAACTTGCGTTTGCGACCACTCAGGAAAGAGCTTCACACCGATGTTCCCTCCTCCACAACAATCACGGTCAGTGTACAACAAGATTGGAGGCGTAACCCCACCATCTTTATACCGTTTAATCAAGCCTTCGGCCATTGGTCGGAGAGCTTGCCCTTCTCCTGTCGTAAGTACACACATGAGGACTTGTCCAATTTCGTTTCCGATATTGGTTGCCCACTGACAAGTCCCATCTGCGTGACCTGCAAGCTTGGTGGTGACCTGAAAATAAAAAAACCGGACTGAGACATTTAAGTGCGGTTGTTTAGGCGCGAGGCTTTTATGTGCTTATGCATTATTTTGCTTGATTGAATAAAAGTTATCACTTAAAAAAGAGAAAATTTAAAATGAACTCAAATACCACTATATATTGTACTATTGTTTACATACGCCTTTTAAATTTGAAATAAGGGAAATATTGCCCTAATTGTTTTTAGTTTTACAGTCCACCAGAGCGCCAAAGCAAATGCCTCGTACCTCTCAACACTTACATGTCCCAGACCATTACAAACATGGAATTGGTTTTGTATCAACTGCGCGTATGTACAACAAAGTGTAGCTAATACTTAACAGCTGATCGAAACAAACTATGTCTACTACAGCAATGCTCAAGTTTTTCACTGTTATGTGGGGTTAAATCAGACAATATTCAGACTCACATTTAAAGCAGTGGGCATAAATGAACAATGTCAACATCAACGAAAGGCAGTGCAAAATTATTACTGATACTGGTACCTTTTTTGTTGAATCAATCTTCAAAATCTTGCCGTAAACAGAAGTGATCGCACTTTGAAGTTGAGACAAACGATGTAAAACGTCTTTTAAATGAACTGACAAAAGCCATTTGATGCTGGGGAGATTCCGATTTGATGGAGGTTCTTCAATTGCCGGGGCTCTCACCAGCTGCGAATTAGCCTTATAATGCTCGACATGAGTTAAATACAACATGGATTGCCGTATCCAATGCTCGCAGTGGTACTCCGCAAGGCGCCGCTGTAGTTGACTTGCACTGTTTCCAAGTCTGCGAAGTCTCATCAACTTAACCACGCGGTTGTCGCATGCATACTTGTACGTAAGAACAAGATGAAAATACTGTTGATGGGATAGATCCAACTGACAAACAACTTTCTCATTCCAGCTGATAACCTTCTTCTTGCAGTTTGAACATTCCAAATACTCTCCAGCTAAACTGTAGTATCCTTCCAAATCAAGAACCGAACGTATTCTTGGATAAATACCAGCTGATGTTAGCTCGTTGTTGCAAGCCTCGTTGGGACACATTAATTTTGCTCGTAAAAGTTTCCGTGGCATCCACAACAACAGGGGACGAGCAAAATAGCGATTAATCTTAGGCATCTGCTGGGGAATCAAAGTAGGAGCTGGAGGAGTCCACCAAAATTGAGAAGCTGCTTCGTAATTAAAGCGAAGTTTGTCATCTTTTCGGATAAAAAATTTTGCTGCCACCCAAGAGTGATCAAATCCAGGTAAGGTATCCATCCAACCTTTAGGCAAAATATTGGCTCTTGTACTTTTGAGCTCGATTTCTTCTGCCGCTGCATACAGCAAATTGTCCTCAAGGGTATCCACTTCAGCTGCAGATGTTGCTGAATGTGACGCCACAGATGGCATTGGCAAAGGAGGTGTAGAGGAAGATGAAGAGCTTGCAAAATCAAGAGGGAAATCTGAAGGTGGCTGGGTGAATGGACGGACAAAGCCAGTTTTCTCAACAATCGAAGGGCCAGTAACATCAGAGGAAGTTGGTTGAGCTTTTGATGCTTGGGCTTTTTGGCTTTGCAATTTTGCTGCTTTTTCCTTTGCTTTAATTTCCATTGCTGCTCTACCTTCTTCAAAAAGTTGCAAATATTCCAAAAAGGAGAACTTATTCGAACTTAAATTGGATGGATTGGGAACCTCCTTCTTTGAACTCACAGCGATGAAAGCAGCATAGCCCAATGCATTTTCAGCTAACCACTTGAAAGTTTGGCCACGAAACATCCCAAACTGAAGTCGATATTGACCCAGCAGTACTCGTTTGTCTTCCGGGTTTCCCTTTAAAGCTTTCACAGCTACGATGGCTTTGCGTTTCACCACCTCAGGTTGAAGAGATCGAAACACAGGCTTGTTTGATCTTTTTAAGTTAGCATCAGCCAAGGCTTTGGCATGTTGACTGTAGTCTAAACGAAGTGTACCACCAGACGTTTTCCGGAAAGCAGGAATCATCTTAATAAAAAACAAAGTTTAATGGTAGTATTAAAATACTAATTCTATACAGTTTACCTCAAACGAATTAAGTTGTTCAGTTTAGCAAGTTAGTTTAAAATGATACAATGATTATCACAGAAACCAATAAAAAACTAGCATTAATGCAATTTTAGTAACTGAAGTTAAACACCAAACGATAGTATACTGATAAAGGGTTTTATGAACATAACAAACAAATGTTGGTTGGGATAGTCTCAAGGGTTACATGACAACTGACCGTGACAAAGTGACCGCATTGAACTGACCACAAACCAACTGACCCCAATTGGCTGAGAAGCACACTCTTAAGAAATTATTTACTGCCCCAAAAGCCATCTTTTCTGAATCCTCGTGTTGAGGCGAAATCATTGGTAACCACTGGTTTGCGGGCACTTTGTAGCAGTGAATTGACTTAGCTTGACCTTAAGTACCCGAATTGTCGATGTCTGTTCAATGTTATGCTTGATTTTTACCACCATAAAAAGACTACTGACGATGCATCACCACTTTAAAAATATTCCTTAAAATCACTATTCAGTAATCAATCATTCATTAAATTTCCAATAGCCTGTTTTAAGCACACTTAATAAGCTAATCTGCATTGTGCTGGTGTAGCATTAGGGAGAACTTCAATTCCTGAATGTCTACATCAGCTTTATATTACTTTAAAATTTACCTTTCTTAATTATTTTTTCTTTCTTAATCAACTTTTCTTCTTTCAAAAATCTTCTTCAAATAACAAGAAAATTTTCAACACTCTCAACAATTTTCAACACTCTCAACAATTTTCAACACTCTCAACAATTACACTCTCAACTTTTTCACTTACAATTGCAAGTTTCACTTACAATTTTTTTTTCACTTACAATTCTTTTTTTAAATAATTTTCAAAAATCTTTACCAAGCACTTGAAATCAACACTTTCTTCCACAATACAAGTACTGTAGAATTAAGCTAGAACATAAAGGTAGAAATAAAACAAAGGTAGTGTCTAGATCACTAGCACCGGTTTCGGACATGAAATCGTTGCTGCACCGGAAGCTTGTTATATTGCTTTTTCTCATTGATTGGACTTAAATACGGCACTTTGACGCATGAAATGCAATACCCCAGTACTGTAGTGATAAACACGCTCCACTGGCAAGTGTAGGGTTTGGTGTTCCATTTCCCCTGAATACGCTTGGCAAGAATTAGAATTAAGTATGATTGCAATGCGTTATGTTTTTTTCTCTTTAAAACCTTGCATTAGAGTTAGAGTTTGGGCAGCGATGCCAGCTTGAGAGATACCCTAGTAAATCGAAGAGCAAAAGAAACGGCCGGTGCAGCAGTGATTTAAAGTTGGAAACTGGTGCCAGAGCTCTAGAGACAGCCTAAAAGAAAATCTGGTTTGTAATGCATTGCCAAATCGAAATGTATGCTTGCCTGATTCTGGATTGGTGCAACATGCACATACTGTAAGTAAAACAAGATATAAGCGCGATAAATCTGCCAAAAAAAGAACACAGAGTTGATATGTAACTACTGAACTAGGAATAGTATTTTGGCTAACCTCAAAACCTACTGTACTAAAAAGCAAGAAGTAACTACCCAGACTTTAACAATTGCTTAAGGTTTGGGAGTGAATATTTTACTGAAAGATTTTTAAGTAAAAAAATACTGATACAAAATTGAGAAAACTCATCAACACATTTTGCATTCACTTTGTTTGAGGGTTGTTAAGGATTAAGTTTGGGTTTGGCTGAATAAATTCGGAGTTAGTTTTAGAGTAAAAATTTATGGTGGGGTAGGCTAATCAGGTTTGGGTCAGGATTAATAAAAAAAGTGCATGAAAGTTTTTGGTAAAACAGCCTCTTTCTTGAGGTTAAATGTAGTAAATAGGCTACAGTGCAAAACTGAAACATGCGGCATTACGGTATTGCTACAGAGGCTAGGCTACTAAATAAGTACCCATACCGGTATTACTCTAACAGAAGTTAGCTTTCAACATACTGGAAGTTGATTAAGGTTTTGGAGTTAACATTTCACTAAAAATTTTTTTAAGTTAAAAGATAGGCTACAGATACAAAAATGAGGAATATTTATCCACACATTTTGCATTCACTGTGTCTGAGAGTTGTTGAGGTTTAAGAAATGGTTATAACTACGATAGCAATTTAGCAGTAGCTTAATAGCTACAGTAGGACTTAAAATGTCTTCTTCAAGTCCATTGTCTATGGTATTGCATTAACTACTTTTAGGCTACTATGAACCTTAGCTGGCTGACATCCCTAACATCCATACGCCCACTGTTCTGCAGCCCATCTCAACCTTAGCTGGCTGATATCCCTAACACCCATAAGCCCACTGTACTGCAGCCCAAAAATTTATACAGCGTAGCCTATTCAGAAATTCTGTAACAGTAAGTTGGCTTCTGGTATTTCCAGACTGAAACATTTACTTAGCTACCTGCCATAATTTACTAAACCAGTCCAGTTACAAGATTTAACCAGTTACAAGATGCAACAGGTATAAAAGACAAAAAAAAAAAAAACAGGCAATGGCCTAGCCTAAGTAGCCAAACTAAACCACAACCAAGCAGCATTTCTTATTTTGTAGACTTAAATTAGGATTGTTGCCATTACTGAGACCCAGTTCTTCTCAATTTTAAGTTAATAGGCCTATCTTTTCACCACTAACGTTGTTAACTTGGCCTAACACACACTTACCCTGAACCTTGCAAGACCTCTTCGACGACTTCTAAACATTTGGAACATTGTCAAACATTCGGAACATTTGGAACAAATCGCGGCCTGTGATTGGTCGAGCTCTTCCAAATTTAGAACATTTGGAACAATTAAAAAAATTTGATTGGCCGCCATACCGCGAAAATTACAAGATGGCAGGGGCGCAAGGATGACACGCAAAATCGTGAAGCGTTCCATATTTTTCGCATTCTTTGACTTACAGTTTCAAACTAATTTCTTGCTTATGTTGCTTATTTTGTCAATTTTTGTTGTTTTTTCGTATGAACCAGGCATCCTGAGCCTGTCTAGTGTCCAACTCTGAGTAGAGGACCCAACGTTCTAGGCCAAGGCCAAGGACTCAAAAAAAATTCGAGGCCAAGGACCAACTTTTCGAGGACAGACCCACTCAAGGCCAAGGATAGGAATGGTCATGGCCAAGCACATAATTTTTCCAAATTATGATTGGTAAATTTCACATTATTCTTAAGGGCAAAAGTATTTGAGATATTGCATTTCGTTAAGTTTCTGATTATTAGAAAGTAGTAGTTTCTAAAAACAACTAGATGGGAGCCTGCTCAAGAGAAACCCCTTTGAACGACCGACTAAGATATCTAGAGATTTCAAAAAAATTAGTGCCCTAGCGTGAGTCGTTAAGCCATTCAAAAAACTGATTTTTGGGTGGTCTATTTGGAGGGTTTCTAAGGGGGTCGTACTCCCAAACTATTTCAAAATTTTTGTCTCTCAAATATCCACTGATATCAAAAAAACTAGCACCTTAGCTTGAGCAGTTCAAACACTTGATTTTTTGGGGGCCCATTGTGGGAGGTACCCAGGCAGGAGGCCCCAAAAACATCTTCGGGAGGCAAAAATGCGTTTGCAGCTCAACAACTTTACATAAAAATTAGATTTCGATGTTGCGTAGTTTAGGAGAAGAAGAGAGCACAAGATTTATGAAGGAAAAAAAGGAAAAAGAAAAAAAAAAAACTCTTCGCGGCCAAAAGTGGATTGGTAGGGATGAAAGGGTGTCTTACGACATGTAACCAAGTGAAATATCTTTTGCTGTATTTTAGCCGTTTTTGAATGCGACCGCTTTTTATGCCAAACTTTTGGGGCGGTTTTCGGGTCCTAAAACCAAAGTCACATGACTAATTGCCTCGAAATTATGTACAAACATAAAATTCATTAATTTCAAACTGCTATCACAATTTTACGTAGCTAGACCTAACCGTTCTCGATGTATAAGAGAAAGTCTAAAACTTCGCACTCGTTAGTTAGAAAATGGCCGAGGAAAAACAAGGAAACACGCGATGCGATCGTAGGTCGTTCCAATGAATGTCATTTTCAAGTTTTACGCGTTAGCAGCAATGTTGATTACGTTTCGTAGCGATATTGTGGTAATGAAACCAGGCCGTACCTCGTGAATTGTAATAACTAAATTCTAAACGTCGAAATGGTTAATTTTTTGCGTTAACTACGTAGCCTACATTAGTCAGGGCCCCGGTGCAAATGTCCAGTGATTATGGATCCCAACTTTTTTGGCAGTTTTTCAAACACTAACCTTATTGCTTGGTAAAACGACTTCTTTTCACAAAATTATTTAAAATATTATCATAAATTAGACTTTTTAAATATCACATAGCGATTATATCTTATTATCTAAAAGCATAGCAAAATGCAGTACAGTTTTGTTTTTAAATTAAAGTGAGATACTGTATCCGGTATTTGCAAGCTCAAGTATTTGGAAAAAAACTGCGTTCTGGGGGGCAAGATCAAAGTTCACATGCCCTGCACTATTTTAGTCTTTTTTTTTTCAGAAAAATAGCAATTTTTGTTTTGTTGAAAGGAAATTAGACTATTTTCAAAGCGATTTGAAAAAAAATACCGTAGAAGTTAAATTAGAACAACTTTAGTTTTCCCACATTTTCCCAATTCTAATTTTAGCCAATCTTTTCTCTACGATTTAGTGCACGTGATGTCTCTCTCTACTCTAATCTCGCATCTAATGCCTATCAATGAATGAGCGAGTGCGTTTCGGCCGCCAAAAGACACTTTGTAAAATTTAACATACGGTATTTAACTGAAAAAGTAACCTGGGGATCCCAGCCGGACCGTATTAAGGAAAAAGGCATTGGTGGCATTTGCCCCAGGGCCCACCTTCAGAATACCTACTATAGTAAAAACGCAAAAATAATAAATCATTATTTTTTTCAAAAAATGCATAAATTTTTCGTGGAAGCTTTTCCTACTCGTATGTTAATGACGACGTTTGAAAAATCATTAAGTGCAGCGCGCATCTTTTCAGGCATTCGAACAATTATAGTTATATTTAATTTCACACTCGCTTTTTTAATGATTCTTCATGCAGCGGTTTTTTCTGATAGAGCAGTTTATTGTTTGGGATTCTTAGCGCCGAAATTCAACTCAGAAATCGTTCAGCGGTTGAAGTTTTGATCCCAGACCGTTTGTCAGTGATTAGAGTTGTTCTTTCTTATGTCAAAACAAATTCTTCGCAATATTCGCTTGCTTATGTTCAGAACAAGGTGCTGGCCTTCTCAAAATACTTTTGTTAGTTACAATTGGGATACACCAACATTTCTAGTGTAATAGGCTATCGTAGCATTACATTACATTATCAAACACAAACAGACATATACCATCTTCTGAATCCACATTTAGATAGGCACTGTCAGGTTTTTGCATTAGCAACTCCAAAATGGTTGTGTCCGGAATCCCGTATCTCTTCTGAAGGTTCCGTATGGTTTTAGTGCTTTGCATTTTTGTACCTTCCGCACCGGAAGTACCCGCTGTTATAAAAAGAACTTTTCTACACTGCCTTTTGCCACCTCATTCTCCCATTAGGGGCTTTCCCACAACGTCATTTAAAATAAGGTTTACTATGACTTCTTATCTATAACATCGCATTATTTTTCAAATAAGGAAGAAATGAATTGACCGACCAGAAGTTTAGATTAAGTTTTGTTGGGTTATTTTCCTTTCTAACCAATCAAAAAATAGTGCTATCCTCGAGCCGAGGACAGGGCGTTTTCAGGACTCGTAGTCTTCGAGGCCAAGGCCAAGGACTTGAGCTGGAAGCCAAGACCAAGGACTTCAAAATGAGTCCTCGAGGACTCCATTTCTGCTGTCTAACCACACCAACGCAGAGCGCCCTTTATTTCGATTCTGTTTGCAAATTGCAAGTCTTTTCAAAGGCTGGGTCACTGCAAAGCTATAATAACTCTGTGCTGCTTACAGATGAAAAAAACAGGATGCTGAGAGTGGAAGAGAGTCGAGAAAAAGTGGGAAACAAAACAAGCAAGGAAAAGAAGAAAACTAAATCAAAATGCCTCAAGGTAGAAATTCGATTGAAGCAAAATTTGGAGGGGGTGAAAAGAGGGTAGAGTCGAGAAGAGGAAGAGAAGGAAGAAAAACTTGCGAGGGGTGGAAAGAAAAGGTCGATAAAAGTAGACAGCAGGGAATACTAATAGAAGTAAAACAGACTTCATTTGGTAATTTTTTTTATTTACAAGCGTTGATATGCTTTGGTCTGAAACTTTCAACAGCTTTTATATTGTCGTGTCTAATTTCTTCCCCATTACCAATGATTGTCTCCTGGTAAGCTTATACATAGTCACTAAATATCACATGTAATTTTTAGTAATAACTCCTGAAAATTTAAAGGTGCTTAAGATAACGAAAAGTTTCCCAATTTTGAGGTTTGTCGAAGTCACTTTCCAAAATCTGAGCATTTTTTGGCCAATATTTAACCTAAATGATATCACCAGACGTTTTTGTGACGTAAGACTAACGCATTTTATAATTTAGTATAAAAAACTATGAGCAAAACTTGAACCAACTATGACATCATTGCAAAAATGCCGTAATTTTTCGAAAACAATGATGACGTCATCAAGTCAAAACCAATTTAATGGAAAATTTTGGTGAACATCAACTCGCATGCCAATTTTGGCGTTTTCATGACGTTTGGTTTAGGAGTTTGATTGGGGGCTTTTTTGCCTCCCCGTGTAAAATAGGCAATTATTGTTGTTTCGTCTGTTTTGAATGGAGAAGAAATTTAATACTGGTACTACTTGTTTGCTTATAGTCCATTCGTAAAAACCTACGGTCAAATTCATCAATCATATTACTGCTTCCTTATTAGGCTTTTTAAATCCAGTAGGTTAAGCAAACAATTGCATCATGATTCGTTGAGTACGTTTGCTAAGCCTTAAATGGCTGAAAGCAATGCTGTCATGTGAAGATTTTTACGCAGTTAATAGATTGTAGAATTAAAGTCACGTTATTTTTACGCAGTTATGCAGTTAATACAGATTTTTATGCTGTAAATAGATTATAGAATCAAAGTCACGTTATTTCACCAACCTATTCTCAATTCTCTCTTTAAAAAAAGTCTGACTATATGATTGGTTGAATAACTTAAACAGAAAAAAAGCTTGCGATAAGTTATTGAAAAAGATAAAACAAACCCAAGTTATTGACTAAATATGGTTTCATTCGACAAGAGCTCTTCTTATTTGGTCTTTTAAACAATCACAAATATCATTGGAGTTTGACCAATCACAGTTTGACTATTGCCTATATAAAAAATGTTTCATTCTAAAAAATCATTGAACTAATCCTTAAAGTTGTTAGTTTTGTTCAGCTTCTTTTTGTAGCGACCTTCAGTCATCCAATTTCTCGTCAGTGTAAATACGACTATTGTTGATATGAACGAGCGCATTGAAAGGCAACGCAATGCAATTTAACCAGTCTAAAACGCAGTTATTGAAACCTTCACTTAAATGAAAAAATTGTAATCGCAATATCATAACAAGTTGCTATACGGTAAAATTATTATAACAATAATTTTCCTATGCATGTTTAAGACAGCGTTTCGCATAAAAATCAAAACTCTTCAGTTGGACTAGCTGGTTCGAATTAATTTATCAGTGATAAGAATCTTCATAAGCACGTTTTGACGAGTAAATCATAAGGGATTAAAACTTTAAAGAATAAATACTAATTATCATTAATAACTAAGATTTGTTCTCACCATAGCGCAACATTGTGTCTAATCCTGGTTTGATGAAAGGATTGAGGTGTGAGCCAATCTATTTAGCTTGTTTTAATAATACAACAAATAATTTTTAGTAATCTTGTAGCTTTTTTTTTTAATTTTGCTAGCTTATTTCAAAAATTAGGATTGTAAAATCTTCAAACTTTGTAATTTTTTGTTACTAAGCGTGTTTTTTGGTTGGATAACTTTTGATTGATATCACCAGTATATTTTTGGTGCTTTTAAATCACAAAGATTTTGTAGCAGCTTGACGGACTTGATTAAAAACGAATAAACATACAGTGTATGAAATGCTATCAAAAGAAAGTGAATTGAAAGAAGCTGCGTAACAAAGAAAAATCAAATTCGAAAATATAATTATTTGCATTTCATACAATTGGAAAATGGTGACCAATTACTTCACTTTGAAGCGAAAATACACTAGACAGAATACTAAATTAAGCATGTATCAGTAGCAAATGATACAACAAAAAATATGGAGATGGGTTGTGCAAAAAAGCAAAACTCAACAACATAAAATAACAAAGAAAAAACGTCATTGTCGGCTATTACGAACTTGAAAGTAAATACCATAATGAAGCTATTTAGGCTTCAAAACGGTCCTATGGCATTCCACACTAATATAAAATGTTTGCCGATAAGAATGGCAAACATAACCTGTTGTACGCTACAGTCTGCGCTCTTATCAATCACTAAGTATAATGCCCTGGTTTACGCAATTGCTAGTTCAATTGAAGCGAACACTTTGCTAACTATTTTCGCTGTTTCCAAGAGTTATTTTGCCTGGCCGTTTTTTCGTTTGCTTTTCTTTTTTTTTTTTTTTTTTTCTGAGCAATAAGATTATCTTGATTATTTAAAACTTTGATTGCTAAAAAATACTGAGAAGCAGCAAAAAAGTTGTAGCACAGAGAAGTGAAAGGACGTTCTATTTTTCACTGCATTGCTTTTTTTGAGCAGAGATTTTTCTCATAGCACTTTAAGAATTTTATCGCGAAGTATTAGCAGTATGAGTGAGAGTCCAATTGTATATATCAATAAATTGGGCAAAGCTAAAGGAAAAGTCCTTGGCAAAATCCAAAGCGGAAAGAATGTGTATCGTTATTCAAGCTTGCCATTTGCCAAGCCGCCTGTTGGGGAGCTTCGATTTCAACTACCAGTCAAGTAACTTCAAGCCAATAATACTGTACCTGTATTAGCCGAAGTTTTTACAAAAAATAGACATACATTTTTTACACCAATTCACAATTTAATCATGTTTGAAACTACAAATTTGACATTTAGCATCAAAGAACCTTTCATCGGTAATATATAGTCGCAGTAGCTTAGCCAAGGAGGGGCGGGGGGGCTTTGGCCTCCCCCCACCCCCCCATTGGAATGTCGACCAAAATCCAGAATGAGAAAAATACTACGTTTTTAGCACTTTTGAGACAGTTTTATGCTGTGGAATGGACTAAATAGTAATTTAAAAAATCTTTTGAAGCATATATTCAAGGGGAGCTAATTTGTCAAAAATAAAACTAGCGAATAAATGAAAACTTAGAGAAATGGTCAAAAATAAGCAATCAAATTTGATCACTGGTGCAAAAATGCTAAACATAGGCGTCATAAACAACAGACGTGCAGTCGAGGACACAAGGCTCGAGGCCAAGAACACAAAAAAATCCGAGGCCAAGGCCAAAGACAGCCCTTCCGAGAACAGACCCTTTCGAGGCCAAGGACAGGAATGCTCGAGGCCAAAGACACAAACGAAAGTGGTGTTCTCCAAAAAAAAGTCTTCAAAAAAATTTTTTCAGGCGATCTCCAAAAAAAGCGGTCTAGAAAAAAATGTTTCAGTTGACCTACAAAATTTTAATCATTCAAAAAATAGTGCTGTCCTCGAGCCGAGGACAGGGCAATTTTCGAGGACTTGAGGCTTCGAGGCCAAGGACTTGACCTTCGAGGCCAAAGCCAAGGCCAAGGACTTCAAAATGTGTCCTCGAGGCCAAGGACGTCCTCAAGGAATCCACCTCTTATCAAAAAATATACTATAAACTTAGGAATAGAGGGGGGCTATTCAGTATTAGTTAATTTCCAATCATTTCTCTGAAATCTCATTTCATTAGCCCCCACCCCGCCAATAATTTTTCTCTGTAAAAGACGAAATAGATTACTCCGTGTGAGTTTTTACGATTTTATAATTTACCAGCATCTAAATAAGAGAACTAAAATTTTACAATTAGCCACCTCCCAGATAGCCCATTTCTGCAACTAGTTTAATCATGTTTGTACCACCAATTTCTATGCCACGTTTTAAAAGCATTATTTTTTTGTCAAAATAGACCTAAAATTAATTTATTTTTGCAAAAAAATGCAAAATTTTCGTCCGCTGGGGACTCCCCCCAGACCCCCACAACAACCCCCTTTTGGAATTTCTGGCTACGCGCCTGTATAGTCGAGGTGCTTTAAGGAACAATTTTTTTTTGTTAAAGCATATTATTAACATTTTAAGTGAAGGTGACGAAATTTTTTTCTTTTTAATCTCTAAATCAAAATTTAACGAAAGTGAATTTTAAATAGGGTCTGATTTTGAACTTATATAATCGCTTATATATTCTTGGAAAAAATTGGTATTGATTTGAGGACGTCATTGAAATGGTTTCATTACCTTTCATTTTAGTTTGGACAATATTGATATCGTTTTTTGTGACACTTTATAACCCTTTTTTTGGTTCAAAATTTATAGAATTTTGGTAAATGTTACCAGGTAACCCAAAACTTTTTTTTATCTTGTATAATTTATATCAAAACTCTAAAACTTAATTTTTTTTTAATTTTGCTTTGCTTCATTGCCTGAAATATGTACAACATACAGTGCATTTGAATTGCAGAACAAACTTGGTGTAGAAATCAAATGCTATAGAACTGCTCGTTGACAACTGCATTATCAGTTATAATGTTGTTATTGGAATAGAATTTTAAGTATTGCCCAACGCAAAAGTTTGGTTGTATTTGGCAGTGTTTGCTTCTTCAACTTGTAAAGGATTTTTAATTTTTGAGGGACACAACTGATATCTATAACTGTACAATGTTTAGGGAAAATTATGAATGTCATATTTATTATTTAGACCAGAGCCATGGGACGGATTACTTGACGCATCCAAGCACTCTGCAGTTCCAATTCAAAATCAAGATGGCATGAAAGATATACTAAACTACATGCCTGGAGTTGTTGATGAAAGTCCTAAAACTTTCGATGAAGACTGTTTGTACTTAAGTGTCTACACATCTAATCCTTCAAAAACAGCTAATATGCCTGTAAGTATTTCATGTTAGACTGCGTTTAAACTTGTACTGTACAAGTTTGTCTTAAGCCGCATTTACACGGGCGACTTTTAGCTGCGAGAATCGACATTTTGCCTTTTTTCTTTCTCAAATCGCGTAGGTCACTTAAGCCGCATTTACACGGGCGACTTTTTTGCGTGCGATTTTTTGATAAAAATGGTTCTGGCAAAGTTGCATTTACTCAACGGCGGTAATGATCATGATAATTGGGACCTTACTGATGGAAGTAATTGTCTTAAGTTGGTTTCATACCAATATTGTTATAATTGAAAACTTTAGAAGAGAATCGGTGCTGCGATAAAAAATCGCAGTGAGATCAGTTCCGATTTTGTTTTCAAAAGGTTTAGAATATCACTATCGGAATGGAAACAACTTGAGACAGTCATTTTCAGCAGTAAGATAACTTTCATCACAATGAGAACCATTATTGAATAGATGCAACTTTGCTACATCCATTTTTATCAAAAAATCACGCGCAAAAAAGTCGCCCGTGTAAATGCGGCTTTACACGGCGCAAGATTCAAGTGTGATTTTGTCTGCGCGATATCGCCAGACACGCCTCCCGAAAAATCAAATCGTAGCAGTCACTCACACGGGAGAGATTTTAACGCGGCGCTCGCATTCGATTGCAACTCGCTGAAGTCACTTACACGTTGAGACTGCGTGCCAGTGATTCTCGCAAAATCGAGTCGGCGGAAGAGTCGCTATCGCACTGGTTTACTTACACGGTGCGAGATAGTTTCAAAGCGCTGCTTGCTGGTTTTGAATTTGCAAAAAGCGAACTGCTGCAAAAGCACTTCAAATGCGCCGCTTGTCAGCTTTTGCATTTGAAGCAATCACGCTTTGGAATTTTGAAAAGAAAATGAATGAAGCCAACGCAAACGTAAAACAAAATACGAAAAATACTATAAAGCAGCTAATGTCAAAACTTGCAATGAAAATGCAAGGTGAAAGATGAAGCAGCAACGGCGGCGTGCTGCTCGAGCCGAATGTGCGATACGTAAATGCTATTTTGAGTTGGCTTGGATGGAGCAAAGTCAAGCGGGCATTAATGCTCATAATTTATTATAAAATTCTGTCATTTACCCTTTAGGTATTGGTTTTTCTCTACCGCAACCCATCTCTGACTGTGTGTCTTGTTTGGTTATGCATAATGTTTGGTAAAACAATAAAATTTATCAATATTTTTGTGCAGTTAATTCTAAAAACACTTTTGACATTACTTTTTCTCCAAGCATGTGTAACTGACAAATTCATATTGTTTATTTGCTTAATAGTGCACAAGTATTTTAGTATTTTATAGGAGATCTGTGCTGTCAAATACTATTCGAAATGCTAATGGTTAAATTTTATTTTTGTTTTTAGAAGTTTACTTTTTGAGTTCTTCTGCAGTGATACCAGGCGCCTTTTGTCACTACAGAAGTACTGGCTCTTTTTCAATTAAACCAACATTCAAAAAATCCACGATAGCATTCATATAATACGTGTTTTCATGTAATTTTTTTATGGAGCTACTAAACCACAGCTGTTACAAAGCACCAATATCCACAATAATAAAACAAGCAGCGCATGAATTACGCCAGTGACTTCTTGTCAAAACTCATTCCTGGCGTTATTCAAATGAAAAAGCCCCATAAAACCACTCGAAATTGAGAACATGATTTCATTATAAACATCATTTTCATGAAATTAATGTTTTATCACAATATGCGGGGCAGTAGGTGTTGTGCTTCTTCACTTAACTGTGGTTATTTTAACCGTAAGAATTGCCGGTAGGCTCTAGCAATCTCGGGTCAGAAAAGAAAGCAAACGCTAACACGTTTTTAGCCGACAAAAACCAGTGGATGGTACTTGTATACAAAGTGCTGGACCCAACGAGTGAGCATAGATGTGAGCCTATCAGCCTACTCTGCCAGCACTGTCACAGCACCGATTGACCTTTTTTGTGTTGCCCCGCTCTAGTTTTGATCCGGCCGCTTTTTCCTTTTAGTTTGCTCAGTTTGTGCGCCTCACTTTAGTTCCTGCAGCCAACGCTTTAAAAATTACGCGCTTTTTGGTAATTCCTGCACGCCTTTGTGTTTGGCCGAGTTACCTCTGTTCTGGCATTCCTTTTCATTCAAGCAACTGGCAAACAGACGTATTTCATTTTCAAGACCGCTCGTATGGCACTCTTTAAGTTCATTATTTTCAGGCTAAATTTCAGATATATTTTGCCATGTCTTACTGTTCCAAATTATGCATTTTGTCTGAACAATGCAGTTCAAGTTGAAGAATTTCAATTGTGGTTGGCCCAGACGTACAGGGTGAAGGCTCCATATTGTAACGAAGGGCTTCTGTAACAAGCACCTCCATTTCCAAAATATATTGTCCAAATGCAATTACTGTGAATTCATTGTCTTAGCTATTCTAGGGTTAAGAACAACCGAAAAAGAAGAAATGCCAAATCAAAAAAGAAACTAAATTCTGTACTGATTCAAAACAAAAGAGCTTGAATAACTTCGAGAGTATAGAGTGTTATTGCGCATTGGGCAGGTAACAAAAACACTTTTTGGCTCTCGTTCAAACGAAAATTAGAGCTTGCTTTTTTGCTTTCCGCAATTTTACGATGCTGCAAAAGCAGCTAAAAAGGCGTTTACAAGCAGACAGACAATTAGGTATTAACAAACATTGTCGCTATAATTGACATCAATGATCTCAAAATTTAAGAACCAATTAAGAGCAACTGATGCTCAACATTGGCAAAAAATTAAGAACAGCCAGCCTCAACTCAAAATTTACTGGCTCTGATGCAAATAGTGTACTTACGGTATTATAAAAACAAAATACAATTAAGGTACTGTTTCCTGTGGTTAATTTATCATACATTTTATTAAGGGTTAAAGCCCTGCTTGATTGGCTTCACAGTTATCAGCAATCAGCTCATGACTGCCGTATCTGCAGTAGACCAGTGACAGCATCAACAAGAAAATTATTTCTTCGTTTCAAACTAATATGAAGTAAATTTAATCACAATTAATTACGGTAAAAGCACTACAGACTATTTTGTACCATGAACACAATATTTTATGAAGTAAACTTAGATAATCGCAGCCAGAGACTCGCAAAGCATTTGTGCATTGCGCTATGCCTGGGCGACTCGTAAATTGCATACGATTTGCTGTTTACACGAGCGCGACTTTGTCTTGTGACTCTCGAGACGCTGAAATCGACCTCGTGTAAGTGATCATGGGCGAGAACGATTGTTGCATCGAGTCGCGCAAAAATATAATCGGCATCGCAAATCGCAGGTGTTACTTACACGGCAGCGATTCTTGCCAAACGCGATCGCGGCAAGCGAGTCTTGCCTCGTGTGAGTAACCGCTTTGCGAGAGAGATTTTCACGCATAAAAAATCGTCGAATCGCGTTGCAAAAAAGTCGCCCGTGTAAATGCGGCTTTAAGCCGCATTTACACTGGCGAGTTTTAGCTGCGAGAATCGACATTTTGCCTTTTTTCTTTCTCAAATCGCGTAGGTCACTTACACGGCACAAGATTCACGTGAGATTTTGTCTGCGCGATATCGCCAGACACGCCCCCAAAAAAATCAAATCGCAGCAGTCACTCACACGGGAAAGATTTTACCGCGACGCTCGCATACGGTTGCAACTCGCAGAAGTCACTTACACGTTGAGACTGCGTGCAGCCGCATTTGCACGGGCGACTTTTTTGCAACGCGATTCGAAGATTTTTTATGCGTGAAAATCTCTCTCGCAGAGCGGTTACTCACACGAGGCACGACTCGCTTGCCGCGATCGCTTTTGAGAAGAATCGCCGCCGTGTAAGTAACACCTGCGATTTGCGATGCCGATTATATTTTGCGCGACTCGATGAAAGAATCGTTCTCGCTCGTGATCACTTACACGAGGTCGATTTCAACGTCTCGAGAGTCCCAGGGCTAAGTCGCGCTCGTGTAAACAGCAAATCGTATGCAATTTACGAGTCGCCCAGGCATAGCGCAATCCACAAATGCTTTGCGAGTCGCTGGTTGCGATTACCCTAAATTTGCTTCATAAAGTATTGTGTTCATGGTACAAAATAGTCTGTAGTGCTTTTACCGTAATTAATTGTGATTTCGATACTAAATTTACTTCATATTAGTTTGAAACGAAGAAGAAATAATTTTCTTGTTGATGCTGGCACTGGTCTACTGCAGATACGGCAGTCATGAGCTGATTGCTGATAACTGTGAAGCCGCATTTACACGGGCGACTTTTTTGCAACGCGATTCGACGATTTTTTATGCGTGAAAATCTCTCTCGCAGAGCGGTTACTCACACGAGGCAAGACTCGCTTGCCGCGATCGCGTTTGGCAAGAATCGCTGCCGTGTAAGTAACACCTGCGATTTGCGATGCCGATTATATTTTTGCGCGACTCGATGCAACAATCGTTCTCGCCCATGATCACTTACACGAGGTCGATTTCAGCGTCTCGAGAGTCACAAGACAAAGTCGCGCTCGTGTAAACAGCAAATCGTATGCAATTTACGAGTCGCCCAGGCATAGCGCAATGCACAAATGCTTTGCGAGTCGCTGGCTGCGATTATCTAAGTTTACTTCATAAAATATTGTGTTCATGGTACAAAATAGTCTGTAGTGCTTTTACCGTAATTAATTGTGATTGTGATATCAAATTTACTTCATATTAGTTTAAAACGAAGAAGAAATAATTTTCTTGTTGATGCTGGCACTGGTCTACTGCAGATACGGCAGTGATGAGCTGATTGCTGATAACTGTGAAGCCAATCAAGCAGGGCTTTAACCCTTAATAAAATGTATGGTAAATTATCCACAGGAAACAGTACCTTAATTGTATTTTGTTTTTATAATACCGTAAGTACACTGTTTGCATCAGAACCAGTAAATTTTGAGTTGAGGCTGGCTGTTCTTAATTTTTTGCCAATGTTGAGCATCAGTTGCTCTTAATTGGTTCTTAAATTTTGAGATCATTGATGTCAATTATAGCGACAATGTTTGTTAATACCTAATGGTCTGTCTGCTTGTAAACGCCTTTTTAGCTGCTTTTGCAGCATCGTAAAATTGCGGAAAGTAAAAAAGCAAGCTCTAATTTTCGTTTGAACGAGAGCCAGAAAGTTTTTTTGTTACCTGCCCAATGCGCAATAACACTCTATACTCTCGAAGTTATTCAAGCTCTTTTGTTTTGAATCAGTACAGAATTTAGTTTCTTTTTTGATTTGGCATTTCTTCTTTTTCGGTTGTTCTTAACCCAAGAATAGCTAAGACAATGAATTCACAGTAATAGCATTTGGACAATACATTTTGGAAATGGAGGTGCTTGTTACAGAAGCCCTCCGTTACAATATGGAGCCTTCACCGTGTCCGTCTGGGCAAACCACAATTGAAATTCTTCAACTTGAACTGCATTGTTCAGACAAAATGCATAATTTGGAACAGTAAGACATGGCAAAATATATCTGAAATTTAGCCTGAAAATAATGAACTTAAAGAGTGCCATACGAGCGGTCTTGAAAATGAAATACGTCTGTTTGCCAGTTGCTTGAATGAAAAGGAATGCCAGAACAAAGGTAACTCGGCCAAACACAAAGGCGTGCAGGAATTACCAAAAAGCGCGTAATTTTTAAAGCGTTGGCTGCAGGAACTAAAGTGAGGCGCACAAACTGAGCTAACTAAAAGGAAAAAGCGGCCGGATCAAAACTAGAGCGGGGCAACACAAAAAAGGTCAATCGGTGCTGTGACAGTGCTGGCAGAGTAGGCTGATAGGCTCACATCTATGCTCACTCGTTGGGTCCAGCACTTTGTATACAAGTACCATCCACTGGTTTTTGTCGGCTAAAAACATGTTAGCGTTTGCTTTCTTTTCTGACCCGAGATTGCTAGAGCCTACCGGCAATTCTTGCGGTTAAAATAACCACAGTTAAGTGAAGAAGCACAACACCTACTGCCCCGCATATTGTGATTAAACATTAATTTCATGAAAATGATGTTTATAATGAAATCATGATCTCAATTTCGAGTGGTTTTATGGGGCTTTTTCATTTGAATAACGCCAGGAATGAGTTTTGACAAGAAGTCACTGGCGTATTTTTGCTCAGTTCATAATAATTCATCCTCCGCACTATACTTACTGTAATTGCCTAGCGTTTAGCAAATGCATGCGCTGCTTGTTTTATTATTGTGGGTATTGGTGCTTTGTAACAGCTGTGGTTTAGTAGCTCCATAAAAAAATTACATGAAAACACATATTATATGAATGCTATGTGGATTTTTTGAATGTTGGTTTAATTGAAAAAGAGCCAGTACTTCTGTAGTGACAAAAGGCGCCTGGTATCACTGCAGAAGAACTCAAAAAGTAAACTTCTGAAAACAAAAATAAAATCTAACCGTTAGCATTTCGTATAGTATATGACAGCACAAATCTCTTCTAAAATACTAAAATACTTGTGCACTATTAAGCAAATAAACAATATGAATTTGTCAGTTACACATGCTTGGAGAAAAAGTAATTTCAAAAGTGTTTTTAGAACTAACTGCACAAAAATATTAATAAATTTTATTGTTTTACCAATCATTATGCATAACCAAACAAGACACACAGTCAGAGATGGGTTGCAGGTTGCAGTGGTGAAAAACCAAGACCTAAAGGTTAAGTGACGGAATTTTATAATAAATTATGAGCAGTAATGCCCGCTTGACTTTGCTCCATCCAAGCCAACTCAAAATAGCATTTACGTATCACACATTCGGCTCGAGCAGCACGCCGCCGTTGCTGCTTCATCTTTCACCTTGCATTTTCATTGCAAGTTTTGACATTAGCTGCTTAATAGTATTTTTCGTATTTCATTTTACGCTTGCGTTGGCTTCATTCATTTTCTTTTCAAAATTCCAAAGCGTGATTGCTTCAAATGCAAAAGCTGACAAGCGGCGCATTTGAAGTGCTTTTGCAGCAGTTCGCTTTTGCAACTTCAAAACCAGCAAGCAGCGCTTTGAAACTATCTCGCACCGTTTAAGTAAACCAGTGCGATAGCGACTCTTCCGCCGACTCGATTTTGCGAGAATCACTGGCACGCAGTCTCAACGTGTAAGTGACTTCAGCGAGTTGCAATCGAATGCGAGAGCCGCGTTAAAATCTCTCCCGTGTGAGTGACTGCTACGATTTGATTTTTCGGGGGGCGTGTCTGGCGATATCGCGCAGACAAAATCACACGTGAATCTTGCGCCGTGTAAGTGACCTACGCGATTTGAGAACGAAAAAAGGCAAAATGTCGATTCTCGCAGCTAAAAGTCGCCCGTGTAAATGCGGCTTGAAGCCAATCAAGCAGGGCTTTAACCCTTAATAAAATGTATGATAAATTAACGACAGGAAACGGTACCTTAATTGTATTTTGTTTTTATAATACCGTAAGTACACTGTTTGCATCAGAACCAGTAAATTTTGAGTTGAGGCTGACTGTTCTTAATTTTTTGCCAATGTTGAGCATCAGTTGCTCTTAATTGGTTCTTAAATTTTGAGATCATTGATGTCAATTATAGCGACAATGTTTGTTAATACCTAATTGTCTGTCTGCTTGTAAACGCCTTTTTAGCTGCTTTTGCAGCATCGTAAAATTGCGGAAAGTAAAAAAGCAAGCTCTAATTTCCGTTTGAACGAGAGCCAAAAAGTGTTTTTGTTACCTGCCCAATGCGCAATAACACTCTATACTCTCGAAGTTATTCAAGCTCTTTTGTTTTGAATCAGTACAGAATTTAGTTTCTTTTTTGATTTGGCATTTCTTCTATTTCGGTTGTTCTTAACCCAAGAATAGCTAAGACAATGAATTCACAGTAATAGCATTTGGACAATACATTTTGGAAATGGAGGTGCTTGTTACAGAAGCCCTCCGTTACAATATGGAGCCTTCACCGTGTCCGTCTGGGCAAACCACAATTGAAATTCTTCAACTTGAACTGCATTGTTCAGACAAAATGCATAATTTGGAACAGTAAGACATGGCAAAATATATCTGAAATTTAGCCTGAAAATAATGAACTTAAAGAGTGCCATACGAGCGGTCTTGAAAATGAAATACGTCTGTTTGCCAGTTGCTTGAATGAAAAGGAATGCCAGAACAAAGGTAACTCGGCCAAACACAAAGGCGTGCAGGAATTACCAAAAAGCGCGTAATTTTTAAAGCGTTGGCAGCAGGAACTAAAGTGAGGCGCACAAACTGAGCTAACTAAAAGGAAAAAGCGGCCGGATCAAAACTAGAGCGGGGCAACACAAAAAAGGTCAATCGGTGCTGTGACAGTGCTGGCAGAGTAGGCTGATAGGCTCACATCTATGCTCACTCGTTGGGTCCAGCACTTTGTTTACAAGTACCATCCCCTGGTTTTTGTCGGCAAAAAACGTGTTAGCGTTTGCTTTCTTTTCTGACCCGAGATTGCTAGAGCCTACCGGCAATTCTTGCGGTTAAAATAACCACAGTTAAGTGAAGAAGCACAACACCTACTGCCCCGCATATTGTGATAAAACATTAATTTCATGAAAATGATGTTTATAATGAAATCATGATCTCAATTTCGAGTGGTTTTATGGGGCTTTTTCATTTGAATAACGCCAGGAATGAGTTTTGACAAGAAGTCACTGGCGTAATGCATGCGCTGCTTGTTTTATTATTGTGGATATTGGTGCTTTGTAACAGCTGTGGTTTAGTAGCTCCATAAAAAAATTACATGAAAACACGTATTATATGAATGCTATCGTGGATTTTTTGAATGTTGGTTTAATTGAAAAAGAGCCAGTACTTCTGTAGTGACAAAAGGCGCCTGGTATCACTGCAGAAGAACTCAAAAAGTAAACTTCTGAAAACAAAAATAAAATTTAACCATTAGCATTTCGAATAGTATTTGACAGCACAGATCTCCTATAAAATACTAAAATACTTGTGCACTATTAAGCAAATAAACAATATGAATTTGTCAGTTACACATGCTTGGAGAAAAAGTAATGTCAAAAGTGTTTTTAGAATTAACTGCACAAAAATATTGATAAATTTTATTGTTTTACCAAACATTATGCATAACCAAACAAGACACACAGTCAGAGATGGGTTGCGGTAGAGAAAAACCAATACCTAAAGGGTAAATGACAGAATTTTATAATAAATTATGAGCATTGATGCCCGCTTGACTTTGCTCCATCCAAGCCAACTCAAAATAGCATTTACGTATCACACATTCGGCTCGAGCAGCACGCCGCCGTTGCTGCTTCATCTTTCACCTTGCATTTTCATTGCAAGTTTTGACATTAGCTGCTTTATAGTATTTTTCGTATTTTGTTTTACGTTTGCGTTGGCTTCATTCATTTTCTTTTCAAAATTCCAAAGCGTGATTGCTTCAAATGCAAAAGCTGACAAGCGGCGCATTTGAAGTGCTTTTGCAGCAGTTCGCTTTTTGCAAATTCAAAACCAGCAAGCAGCGCTTTGAAAAACTATCTCGCACCGTGTAAGTAAACCAGTGCGATAGCGACTCTTCCGCCGACTCGATTTTGCGAGAATCACTGGCACGCAGTCTCAACGTGTAAGTGACTTCAGCGAGTTGCGCAGACAAAATCACACGTGAATCTTGCGCCGTGTAAGTGACCTACGCGATTTGAGAAAGAAAAAAGGCAAAATGTCGATTCTCGCAGCTAAAAGTCGCCCGTGTAAATGCGGCTTGCCAGTGATTCTCACAAAATCGAATCGGCGGAAGAGTCGATATCGCACTGGTTTACTTACACGGCGCGAGATAGTTTCCAAGCGCTGCTTGATGGTTTTGAATTTACAAAAGCCAACTGCCGCATAAGCACTTCAAATGCGCCGCTTGTCAGCTTTTGCGTTTGAAACAATCACGCTTCGGAATTTTGAAAAGAAAATGCGTGAAGCCAACGCGAGCGTAAAACGAAATACTGGGAATACAATTAAGCAGCTAATTTCGTTAAAACTTGCATTGAAAATGCAAGGTGAAAGATGAAGCACTAAACGCTTGAAATTACTCAAAAAAGCTTATTTTCTCTGTATCATTCTCAGTTAGCTTGGATGGAGCAAAGTCAAGCGGGCATTACTGCTCATAATCTATTATAAAATTCTGTCACTTACCCTTTAGGTCTTGATTTTTTACCGCTGCAACCTACAACCCATCTCTGACTGTGTTTCTTGTTTGGTTATACATAATACTTTGGTAAAATAAAACAATAAAATTTATCAACATTTCTGTGCAATTAATTCTAAAAACACTTTTGAAATTACCTTTTCTCCAAGCATGTGTGACTGACAAATTCATATTGTTTGTTTCTTAATAGTGCACAAGTATTTCGTATTTTACAGTAGATCTGTGCTGTTATATCATACGAAATACCAATTGTTAAATTTTATTTTTAAGTTTACTTTTTGAGTTCTTCTGCAGTGATACCAGGCGCCTTTTGTCGCTACTGAAGCACTGGCTCTTTTTTAATTTAAACCAACATTCAAAAAATCCATATAGCGTTTGTATAATACGTGTTTTCATGTGAATTAGTTGTGGAGCTACTAAACCACAGCTGTTACAAAGCATCAATATCCACAATAATAAAATAAGCCGCGCATGCATTTGCTAAACGCAAGGCAATTACAGTAAGTATAGTGCGGAGGATGAATTATTATGAAGAGTGCAAAAATACGTTAGTGACTTCAGGTCAAAACTCATTCCTGGCGTTATTCAAATGAAAAAGCGCCATAAAACCACTCGGAATTGAGAACATGATTTGCTTAGAAATGGCATTTTCATGAAATTAATGTTTAATTACAATATGCGGTGCAGTACAGTAGGTGTTATGTTTCTCCCTTTAAATGTGGTTATTTTAACCACAAGAGATGCCGGTAGGCTACAGGCAATCTCGGGTCAGAAAAGAAAGCAAACGCCAACACTTTTTTAGCCGACAACAACCAGTGGATGGTACTTGTCTACAAGATGCTGGACCCAACGAGTGAGCATAGGGTGTGAGCTTACACTGCTAGCACTGTCACAGCACCGATTGACCTTTTTTTGTGTTGCCCCGCTCTAGTTTCGGAATTCGGCCGCTTCTTATTTTCAGTTTGCTCAGTTTGCGCACGTCACCTTATTTCCTGCAGCCATTGGCTGCAAACGTTTTAAAAATTACGCGCTTTTTGGCCGAGTTACCTCTGTTCTGGCATTCCGTTTCATTCGCACAATTAGCAAACGGAAGTATTCTATTGTGAAGACCGCTCGTACGGCACTCTATTAGTTCATTATTTTTAGGTTAAATTTCAGTTGTTTTTTGCCATGCCGTACTGTTCCACATTATTTGTTTTGTCTGAACAATGCAGTTTAAGTTGGAGAATTTCAATTGTGGTTTGCCCAGACGTACAGGGTGAAGGCTCCAGAGTTTCGCTGGAGCTCCTGCAGTCAACAGTATTACGTAGGGCTTCTGTAACAAGCACCTCCATTTCCAAAATATATTGTCCAAACGCCATTATTGAGAATTCATTGTCTTAGCTATTCTAGGGTTTTCAGATTTTTAACTTACTCGTATGTTTTTGCTATGACAGAATATTAGCAATGACAAAATTGATTACATTTTTTTATACACAAAAAATTTTGTAAAAACACGAGGCTCATTTTTGCTCAAAATTTAATAACAAATGAGGAAGAACAACCGAAAAAGAATAAATTCCAAATCAAAAAACAAACTAAATTCTGTTCTGATTAAAAATAGTAAAGCTTGAGTGGTTTTTTGGTGCTTGCGAGCAAAATTGCAACCAAGTTGAGACTATAGAATGCTGTTGCGCACAGCGCAGGTAACAAAAACACTTTTTGGCTCTCGTTCAAACAGAAATTATTGCTCGCTTTTTCGCTTTCCGCAATTTTACAATGCTGCAAAAGCAGCCAAAAAGGCGTTTACAAGCAGACATAGCACTAGGAATTAACAAACATGGTCGCCATAATTGACATCAATGATCTCAAACTTTTAAGAACCAATTACGAGCAACTGAGGCTTAACATTGACAAAAAGATCAAAACAGCCAGTCTTAACTCAAAGTTTACTGATTCTTATAAAAAAGCGTGCTTAAGGTATTATAAAAGCAGAATACAATTACGGTACTGTTACCTGTGGTTAATTTATAATACATTTTATTAAGGGTTAAAGTTTTGCTTGATTGGCTTCACAGTTACTAGCAATCAGCTCATCACTGCCGTATCTGCAGTAGACCAGTGCCAGCATGCACAAAAAAATTATTGGTTCTGCGGTTCTAATATGAAGTAAATTAAGTATCGAAATCACAATTAATTACGGTAAAAGCACTACAGATTATTTTGTACTATGAACTCAATACTTTGTGAAGCAAATTTAGGGTAATCGCAGCCAGCGACTCGCAAAGCATTTGTGCATTGCGCTATGCCTGGGCGACTCGTAAATTGCATACGATTTGCTGTTTACACGAGCGCGACTTTGCCCTGGGACTCTCGAGACGTTGAAATCGACCTCGTGTAAGTGATCACGAGCGAGAACGATTCTTGCATGGAGTCGCGCGAAATTTAATCGGCATCGCAAATCGCAGGTGTTACTTACACGGCGGCGATTTTTCCCAAACGCGATCGCAGTAAGCGAGTCGTGCCTCGTGTGAGTAACCGCTCTGCGAGAGAGATTTTCACGCATAAAAATCTTCGAATCGCGTTGCAAAAAAGTCGCCCGTGTAAATGCGGCTTTACAGGAACAAAATCAAATTTAGTCTTTAACTCTAGAAATCCCGGATATTTTCTTTGAAAACGCCCTAAGGGGTCAATTGATCCAAGCACTTAATATTGTGCCATACAATGCCTACTATGCATACAAGGAAGTGGCTGTGGAGTCAATTACCCCTTCGGGAATTCCTGTAAAACAGAACAAAATTGCTCAATTTTTTTATCGAATTTTCGCGTTACTCATGTGTAATAACAGGTACCAAAATGAATAACAGTCAAAAATCTCAACCTACATTGTGTTGTTGTTTTGTGTATTTTAGAATAAAAACAAAGCGAAAAGGTAAATTGAACTCATTGGACTTTTAGGGTTAAAAACTGTATAACCTTCTAAATAAGTACAAAAATTTAGCATATCTGGTTTTACATGAGCTAAAACATTATGCAAAAACGAGGTTTTATTCCTCTTTGACACAGCAGCCGCTAAGAGCAAATTTAGTCTTTGATAACTTTGATTTATGTGCATTTTGGACTTGAAATATGATTTCGGCTTGACCAAACAATTTGTCACCGGCTGGCTACCACACGCCGTTTTAGTTTTAATTATGGATTATTCACAAATGTTTGGACATGTGGTGTTTAGATGAGAGTTTTGATAATTATTTTTGTTAACTTACTTTTAAAGAACTATAATCTTTTCCGGAATGTCTTGTTTGTTCTCCTTATACTGTATTAGTAAAGGTTATAGATAGACATCACCAACTGCAAAATACCGCCTATAAAATGCTTTGTTTCTCTATTTTTCTTTGATTGCAGTATTCATTTTTAGGTCTTGTTTTGGATTTATGGCGGAGGATTTAATGTGGGTGGCGAATCATTTTACGACGCAAAAGTGCTTGCATCGCTTTATGACGTCGTAGTTGTAATACCAAACTATCGATTGGGTTCTTTTGGATTTTTGGCGTTTGGGAGGGACACGGACTACCCTGGAAACGTGGGGCTACATGATCAGATAATGGCGTTGAAGTGAGTTAAACATGATAATAGCGTTGACGTTCAAGTGACATAATGGCGGTTTTACAGTAAAGCTAAATCATAGCTTAGTTTGTTTTTGTTTAAACAATATAAACGAAAAGAAAGTGATTTGGAAAAAAAATGGTGCTACATAGCGCACAAGCTGAATTCCTATATTGCTTGCAGAAGTTGAAAATAATGTATTGATTGATAGGTGGACACAATCCTACATTAAAACATTTGGAGGAAATCCTGACAATGTGACAATCTTTGGTCAAAGTGTCGGAGCTGCGTGTGCCAGTTTCCATGTTGTGTCTCCTTTGTCAAAAGGCTTGTTTCATCGAGCTATATCTCACAGTGGGACTTTCTTTACCTCAGGTACTTTTTGAAGCAAAGCTTGAAATTTTTATGTTGCTAACTATTGTAACTTTGCCCTCTGTACGACAATTTGCTGCAAAAAACATCAGTAGAACAATCATACGCACACGGCAAATTTTACATTTACGAATTAGTTTTCATTATTAACACGAAAGCGTGTCGCAGCAGGTAATTTTTTTCTGTTGCATGATAGTTGGTCATTGACAATTTTGGAAATTAATATTGCAAAATTGCAACTATAGTTTGCTTCTTTGTACTGACATTCTTTTGTAATATCTATAACTACAAAAACCACCAAGGGAACTACAAGGGTACCAGAGATATCGCTCACCTGTGAAATTCCTGTGATGTTGTGATCATCGACGTGCTTGTTGATCGACATTGTTTTATCCTTCTTCAATATCTATAACGTTTGTATATCAAACCAATGAGGCCAAACCCAAACATAGTTTACTCTGTGGCTATCCATAGTAGTCTGATTAAAATCTTTCAAATTAAAAAGGCATTCTCTACAGAAATGGTTGAAAAGATGGTGTTCCAACAAAAGATTTAAGATGGTAGATTCAATTTACGTTTTATTTTTATCTGTAACTGTAAACATAAAGAATCTTCAGGTTTTCCATTGGAAAATGGAGATAATTCACTAAACGCTTTGCTGGAAGAGCTAAAAATCACTGAAAAAGAGCCGAAGGCTGTACTGAAGAGACTTCAGTCGGTCTCATCAGAAGAAATACTCAAAGCAACCTTAGCTGCGGAAGCGGTTAGTGATTTGGATACTGGATACTGTACAAAGGTGTACAGTTACTCAGTTAACAGTATTAGCGTAGAGCAACTTGGTTAATTATTATCGATGCCATATTCCACAAACACAATCAACTAAAACTCTTAAATCAAGCATATGTAGCCGAGCAATTTTGCACACTGTTTGAATCAAACGCTTACAAATGAATCTCTTCAAATTTGGAGTTGAAATGCAAGTTCAAAAGATGAGCCAAAAGTTATTGACACCTAGATGGAATCGTAGAACGGCATATGACCATATTTTCTGCATGATAACAACTGCTCTTGTAATGTTTAATGAACGATGAGTTTATCAACAAAAATGAATACAAAGTTTTAAGTATAAACTTTAATAGCATTTACGATAATAAATCACTAATTATTAATTGCTCTTTTTTCGTTTCAGAAATTTTGTTACTTCTGCCCCGTTTACGATGGCAATTTTTTTCCAAAACCTGTGGAAACCATGAAAAAGGAAACTGTTGCCAACAATGTGCCTTACATTGCGGGATGCAACAGCACTGAGGGCCATGGCGTTTTGACTTTGCAATTTCCTCAAGGTTTCAAAGATGGAATCACCAAAGAATCGTACGAAGAAACATTCAAAGGATTTATAGGCACATATTTTGTAAGTTACTAACGGATTTACTATAAGTGACTTCATTATTTAGGCAACTTTGTTTTGCCTGCCATTTTTAAAATTTCCTTCTAACGTTTAAAAAATTGTATTTAATAAGACTTTGCTTATATTTTGACAATCGCTCAGTACACTGACGATGGTATGCAATCGTTAAGGAAAAGTTTGTGCGGAATTTTGTTTTGCCCAAGTACTAAGTTTGGTCTTTTCATTGAAGTTGAGCGGTAGTAAATCCTCTCCACACTTCTTCTTTCACAGTTCTAGCAGCTTTTGTGAGTTGCTTCTTGCTTGGTGTATATTTCGCTAACCACGACCCTAAATTCTAACCCTCTCATTCAATTTGCGGGCGTTAGCCACGTTCCCTTTGTATTTTTGGATTTCATGAATTGCTAGATCAACTTTACACGTTTTGCTCTTATCATACCTAATTTCTTGTATTAATCAAATTTTAACCATTTCCATTTTTGTATGAAATAGACTGGACTCCCTGAAGAAGGTTTCGATGTCGTTACAAAGCATTATGAAAAAAACAAACAGAAGGATGACAAAAAGAAGTGGAGCAAAATATACGGAGATATTATGACCGATCTGTTTTACGTTAGTCCAACCATCAAAGCTCTAAATCAGCATGTCGGTAAGTTGCAGCGTTTAGTGATAATATGCACTACATGCACTATTAGAATCAGATGATTAGATTTGGTGTATCAGAACATTTGTTAATATTCATAAAATTGTGAATCAATCAATTACTTTCGTTTCCGGCATTAAGGAAAAACAGTCAGGATTTAAATAATAAGTGCTATTCTTTAAATTTTTGGTTATCCTCAGATTGCAACTGTCTAAAGCAAACATTTAAATCTATCAAAACAAAATGTGGCAAAATTTCAATAACGGTACTTTTTTATTTTACTTGTTAGAAAACTGAGGTGCGCATAAGAAGTGTATTTGCATAATAATAATTGCATTACAAAATTTACTGATTCCAAATCATTTGAAGTTGTTAAATAAAATTCATTTAAAAGTTTAGTGGAGAATACCACCACCCACAGCGGGGCCAGAAAGCCGCACATACTTACTGCATTATTATCGCAAGTATGCCTTTCAGCATTACAACTATACTACAAAACATTTTTTTTTAGTGAGTAAGGGGAAGACATACATGTATGTGATGTCACAGCAGCCTCAGGTAAACCACAACGGTCCAGAAACAGCTCGAAAACCTGAGTTTTGTGAATGTGATCACGGTGATGACCTAATTTTTACGTTTGGTTTGCCTCTCACTGATCGTAAACTCACTTTCGACGCCAAGTTTACCGAGGATGAAAAGAAGCTAAGCAAAGAATGGATAAAGTACATCGTAAACTTCGCCACCAACGGGTATGTTTTGTCGGTTTGTTTGCATTAAATATGGTACAGATTGCAAAGGAACGGTTGTTGTTATGGAATAAAATTCCCAGTTGCTGAGTGATTTTTCAGGCAACAAATATCACGTATTGGAAATAATTTTCCAGCTCATTAATTTGATTTATTTGGTTTGATATGAATTTTAGTCGTGTATGATTATATAATAATGATTTTCCATTATGTGAGCAAAGGTTTTAAAATTTCCATTATGATGGTCTAATCAATTTGCAGTACTTTGCCTTTCCACGCTCATGTTTATACCTGTAGTCATAGATGGGCAAGTTAATGCAAAACGTTAGCTTCGTTAACCACTAGTCCGTTAACAAACTTCACACCTCCGTTAACGTTAATCCGTTATTTTCAGCTTTAATTAACGGAAGTTAATAAAGTCCGTTAATCCGTTAACATTTTGCGTGTAATTTACATTTCTTTATGTTTACTCGTTTCTACAAAACGTATTGACGCTGTTGAGCTGATTGTAAGGAAATATTTATTGCTATGGTGGTCTTTTTGTGTTTTGAAAGTTACATTTTACAGTCTAACCTAATTTCAAGATAAAAACAAGTTCAAATGCACAACGAAGCTGCAAGATATTAACGATAAAAACCTTAACCGAAGTTAAGAGAACTTAACGGAAGTTACTTTAGTCCGTTAACAGCACTTAACGGAAGTTAATTTAGTCCGTTAACATGAAAAAACCTTTTAACGGATTAACGAGTTCAAGAAAAAGTTAGCTTCGTTATTAACGGATTAACGATTAACGGACTTGTGCCCATCTATGCCTGTAGTCTTCCCTATATAGTGACCATCGAGGGATCTAAAACAAAAGTCGGTTGCGAAACAATTTGTTTTAGGTTATTAATCATGATTTTGATTGCTCTATCAGACTCTGTATGTGTGTAACAATAGCTTATCATTAATTTATTAGCACATTTTTCTACTAAAAGTATTCTATATACATATTGTATTTCACGGATGTGAAAGCAAAAGAATTTTATCTATTCTGCTTCCAATGTTTAAAAATGTTATTACCTTTACGGTTTCTTTTCCAAAAAAGTGATAGAACTGAAAGATTCATCTGGCTTCAATACACAACGACCAGTATTGTTTAGAACACGCAGGATGGTAAGTAACTACAACTAGGGTTGCCATACGTCCTATTTTTGCCTAGATAGACCCGTTTTTGAGGCCTTATCTTGCCCGGTTGACGAATATGACCCGGAATTCTAGATTAGTCCCAGAATTTTTGATATTTCACCCTCGGACTGCTAATCCTGTCCCGATTTTCTATTACGAAATAATGGCAACCCCAACTACTGCTCAATGCACACATACAGCAGCAAACTAACAAGGAAGCACTGCAAAAAAACGAAATTTGTAAGTTAGTTAACTGTTACAGCAAATTGTTTTAAAGGAGTACCTTTCTGTTTCGTTTAGTGATCCCAATGTCGGTATGCCTGTGGCGGTTAAGTGGCCAGAATACGATCATGAAAAACGCCAATACCTATCCGTGCAAGAGCCATTCTCAAACGGTGAAAATTACGGAGCAGAAAATTACAAATTCTGGAATGAAGTGGTGGAGCCAATGCGAGTTGTACGAGGCCAAAGTAAAAGCAAATAAAATGTCGGAAAAAGTTGGTAATTAGAACTCCAGTGATTGCGGCAACAAAAAAGCAATAGCAGTTTAATTTCTGGATAGCAACTTTGTAATTAGAGTTGCATTTTGCAAGATTTGTGCCAAAAATCTTTTGCGAAAGATGACTTTTTTGTTACAACGGTACGTTAAGGGAAAGAAAATCTCTGCAAAAACACTAGCAAAGAAAGTACTTTAACTTTTAGTGAGCTATAAATAATACTGTAAAGAGAATAGTGATACCAAAATAGTGTATCAAAAAAGTTGTGTGCTATCTATTTTATTATTGAATTGTAGTTTGCGTAAAGTATGTTTATCGATTGTAACAATTGATCGTGCACTTAATTAGTAGTACTTGAGACTTACTGATTACATTAACACTGTTATATTGCGCGTTACATTTTATCCTTGAATAAACTGCATGACTACGTGAGTTAGAGTGAGTATTGAGCTGAAGATGAGTTTGGAAAAAAACTTCATTTTTGAAATTTTTCTTTGAAATAGCGTCACGAAACTTCTGAGTGAAATAATTCTCGTGAATTTCAAATAGATTATGCAATTGAGATTAGTTACATATTTTTCTCATGAACGCATTCCAAGGGCTTTTTTTCTGAATTTGGTCTGAACTAGAAAAGTGAAAAAAGTATTCGGAAAGTAACAACCACACAGTGTCCTTTTCAAGACGAACCTACAAAAAAACAGCAGCAGAATCAAATAATTGAAGGGCAACGGTTGCGTTCACGTCGGCCTGTCAATGTTCAAGGCCGCAACAGGCTTGAATTGGTTGTCTTGGAGGTATTTTTACAAAGTATACGCATATAATTGCAATTTATTGCTTTTGTGTTTTATTTCGATTTAACGGCTCGACAGCGTTGACTCAGCTGTGCTGTTGCGGTGGATAAGACGCGCGTCTGGTAAGTCTTCTTTTGATTCGCGCTGCTTGCTTTTATTATTTTTCTGTAGAACCTTGCATTAGATTTAGAGTTTGGGCTGTATTTCCAGCCTAAGAGACAGTAAATCGATATACCAAAAAAATAAAGAGTACACGTACCAAATACAGTACCGGTATGCGCCGTGCAGCATGTTGCATCTAGCTGGGCAATAGATCAATGAATGGCACACCTTACCATTGTGAATAAAGCCCTATCAGGAAACAAAAATTTTGGTAAACTTAACTGCTTTGTTAGCTTGCATTGCATATTTATCCCCAAATGTCACCGGAAAGCATCTGACGCTAACTACTGGACAATCCGCAAATTTTTCTTTGCAATGACTACCTCGTACAGTAATTCAAAGTTTTTGTGGATTTTTTCGAATTCTTGTCTACTGAATTTGCTACTTGTTTGAAGCCACCAAGCAGAGATAAACAACGTAAAGCGTTTTATCCAAGGATGCAACAACGTGACTAAGGTGCGGGTTGAACCCAGATCGTGCAATCAGGGTCGTCCTAAAAATGACGCCTTTACCCTCTCGGCCACACTGCCGACTAACTCAGGAATAGGATCGCGTTTGGCCCTTGAAGCATCCTACAAGGCTGGGTAATACAAAAAACTTCCCATAAGGATTGTGAAGTTAATCTCTGCCAGACTCAAGACGACGTAATTATGTGTTAAAACCGACATCAAGAGACTAAAGATACTGAAGGTCGTGAAACTCTGAATGCATCTACACCAGGTGATTGGCGGTGCGATTTCTGGCATTTTATTGCCAATCATGTGCACCAGACGACACAATAATATGTCTCAAAGTATCAAATGGGTACGGTACGGTGTTATAGCGTTCCTTCCACAATTGCGAAAATAGCGGTTTGCGGTATAGCTACACTAAAGATGCTGTGGAACAGCGGTAATTGCAATGTACATCTTTATTTACCAAGCTGCCTTGGTCAGGAGACAGTAAAGGGACCTTTCTGTTTGGAGTCAAGCTGTCACCTCTCCACCTGTCTACCACACTCGGTGAAGGCTTCACCAGTAGTGCCGATTTATGTTGAGCATTGGGGGTATAATTTGCAATTTTACACCAATTTTGCCCTATTTTCAACATTGGGGGGATGAAGCTCGACCACGATTTTTTTCACGTAAGTAAATTAAGTGAAGACCAAAAAAAAGGTCTTCACCAGAAATTGATGAGTATTTGTCCCCGAAATCACGTGAATACCAAAAAAAGGTCCAAACATCATTCAGCGCTCAGATGCATACCATAGTCCAATTATTGGGGGGATATAGATGTAGACCATAGTCAAATTATTGGGGGGGATATAGGAATGAATGTAGGAATGAAGTGGAGGAGCAATAGCCAAAAGTGAGGGGGCGCTAAAATAGACTGAATATTTGCACATTAAAACTCATTTGTACAATTATAACATTATTTGCAATTTTAAAAATTTTGTGTTCATATCTAAAACAAAAAGACCTATTTGGCCTGCAGCGTTTCTTAGGTCTTTTCGTTTGTCCCCTATATTTGCTTGAAAAATCTATCTGCAGCAGTGACTGCGACTTAAACAATCTTGAGTGGGCTTTAACAAAGCAAAAACAGCTGGTCTTTTAACTAGAAAAACTTGGATTTACCGAAGGAGGTGAGGGCTTGAAACAATAGATAAAATATTTTTATTCGAAAATGTCTCAGTTAGTTGGCATGCTGATCAAACTGGTGCAACTTAATCGTATTTTAGACGGGGGTATGGGGGCGTAGCCCTCAGCCGCTCGGCGATTTTACTTTTTATTTTTTTCGAAAAATACCCTTTTCAGCGCCATTTTGGTCACATTTTGAACGCTTTCAGAGCTATTTGAAACGACTAAATTGCTGAAATTCGAAAATTATTCAAAATAATTAAATTTTCCATCCCCTTCAGCCCCCTTGCTTACAGATAAAGTCTAAAACATTCCAGAACCCTAGTATTTGGGGTTTAATTATCCCCCCCTGGGCCCCACTTGGTTGACGTATTGTTTATTTATTTTGTTTCATATCATGATCACTAACCAAGGAACGAATCTGTAGCTCTATATCTCTATTCCACGACATACCAGTAACCGCTTCGTGACACAAATGTGCTTAGTGACACAAATGTGCGTCGCGACCCATGGTTTGAGATACACACAACGAATATCGAATAAACTAAAATGAAAACCTATGCAGTAGTGTGCACCGCATTGACAAAAAAAGACGGATTTCTGCATCAAAATTATGTTACAGCTGTTGGTTGCCAGCAATTTTGCAAAAGATCGAGAAAACGTCAGACGAGAATTATGTTTGAATGTTATTATTTCTTTTTACATCGTTATCTGTTATCTTGAGACTACGTGATCCTCCGAAAAAGTATTTTGAGTATACCAAAATAAGGGGGCACAAGCAACCGTTAGGGGAGGCACGGCCCCCTGGCCCCCTCGTTGCAACGGCACTGATTTGGGGGTTAAATTTTGTAAGTGACTTGGCCCAGGTAAAAGAAGCAAAGTACATTGCCTCCTGCAATATTTTTAGCAGTAAATAATCACTCGAGTATTTGCTTTGGAGATTTTTGTTTTATCATGAAAATAACAGGGTTGAGGAGTACATGTTCGAGTATAATAAGAGGCTGAGACTCCCCCAATTCAAATTGAACAATTTGTTGAAAAAGCATTTTGCCTCGCTAATATTTTTTTGTCAAAAGTATTTTGTCGCATAAAAACTGCCGAGGTGGATTTTGATTTGAAATTGGTGCAATAGATGGTTACTAAGCAGTCATGTTATTGCATTAAGTTCGCAACTCTTAGAACAAAAACCTTGAGTTTCTCCCGGGTTATATATGTAAATTGGATGGCAAAAATTTAACTTGAAGGGGCTAGGCCACCTGGTCGTCAATATTAATATTAATCTGTTGTACTCGAACACTGTTATACACGCGGAAATGCTAAAAGAAACTGAAACAACATAAGGCTTTGTTGTTATTATTATTTTTATCATTGGTGGCATTTCAATACGAAGGATGGCGGGCTTTTTCCCCCCGGTCCTTTTGGCTACGCCTATGACGAGGTAGTAGGTTCTCAAAAACCTCGTCATGAGAAATTCCATTTGTCTATGTCTTCAAAAATTTTATTTGATTTACAGCAGGGGTCTTCTTTCGCTGAAACGTTTCTCTCTAAAATATGCTTTGCCGATTTTTCAAAAAAAAATTCCGATTGAGTAATTTAAAAAGTGCTTGTAAAATCAAATTTTAAACAGAAAAATTACTTTTGTAATTTTTTTTCTAAAAATACACTACTTGCTTCTAAAAAATCCTATATTTGCATTAGACATTAAACGCGTTACTCGCAACAGTCCGACTTTTTTACCGGAATTCGAAAACAAGAAACAACAAATACTATTAATTACAACTTTTTTGCTAGTCCGGGAAAACTTGAAAGATATTGCAAACAGGAGAGACAACATTAATATAGCCGCTGTATACTGTGGTATAGATCTTATAAGTAAATTTTGGATTGTTCAATCGCTTTTAACAAAAAACAAGACGATTTTTTTAGCGTGCTCCATTCGTTAGATAGTAATGCTAATTGCTCCACAACCACAAAATATGCATCGAAGCTTGTAAAGGATTTGCTTGACGAGCCATTCGAAAAAAACGGTGACTCCGAACTCCGAAGTCGTTCGCTTACCACCTCATGATGACTTTATTGGTGGAATTTTTTAACAGCCTGGTTTCTTTAAGTGAGGGTGTTGAGAGTATTTTTTCGTTAGGTATAAAGACGTTTTTCGCGCGAAGAGGTTAAGCGATGTACATTTTCAAATCCTTGTGTTCTTTAAAGGAAATCAATAATCTTTTGTGTACTAATTTGGTAGCGTGCATAATTTGTTTTGAATATTGGTTTTGTACTGCAACCTATAGCGCAGTTTGAGCAGTGGGTCAATTAGAATTATACTTTTCAAAACGTGATACTTGCGCTTGCGGTTGGGCTTGCGGCGCAATTATTTTTTTGGGCTTGCGGAAACGCTTGTGGGGCAAGATTTTCAGCGTAGTTGCGCGAGCGCTTGCTGCGCAACGTTTATGACTTGCGTATCCCACCTCTGCGTACAACAGATATTTGAATCAGCTTTGCTAGGCTTTAATGGCATCTCGTTCCATTCGCAAACATCGAAATCGACGGACATTGCGGTTTTATTTGCAATCATATCAATCATTATCCTATTGTGTGCGTACATGAGTAATCCAAGTATAAGGCTAACGTTAAATCAACGTACAAGTTGCAACCAAAGTCCAAGTTTTGATTTAATAAGCAGATAAGCAAGCGTAAGAAGTGAAGCATGCAGCGGCATTGAGGTTTTCGTAATTCCGTACGTGAAGTAGTCTTACACATACCGTTGAGGCAGAAATAAAATTCCTTGAGGCTAGTTCCCTCAGGCAGAAGTAAAAGCAAAATCCAAAACAATAAACAATACAGCACAACATACTGTACAATAAGAATCAACAATTACTGGTTGATTATCTTAATTGGTTAAATCTGGCGAAGTGCTTGTCGACAAGAGCGTAACGCAATGCGATGCAACTCAATAGAACTTCTGCATGTTCTGGAAAACTCAAAAAAATGTAGTTGTATTTCTACAAAGCTTATAGAGTGGTTAGTTGGTTGAGCCCATTAATACCGCTCAAAGGGAACTACAAAATGGTTGCCTCTTATGCCCCACCAAGTGGCTGGCTTCAATATTTTCTCAAGCACTATATTAGCCTGGAAAAGCATGAAAAGTCAGTTTATGACATTCGTCAACTTCACAAGGTTCCACTACTGCTGAGCGCTAAGGTTTAAAAATTTATTTTAAAAACTGAAAAATGGATAAAGACTGCAACATGATTAACATAAGAATTGTTCATTACAAAGTGTGTAGTCATGATAAAACACTGCAAAACACCTAAGGTTTGTATTAGTTGCCATAATTTTTAAAAAATTGAAAAAACTAAATTAAGAAAAATGAGTGAATGTCTAGTAGTTGAAACAAGCTTAGGCAAAGTAAAGGGAAAGTTGCTTGCTAAAGTTGAAGGTGGGAAAGACGTGTATCGTTATTCAAGCCTGCCTTTTGCCAAACCACCTTTGGGAGATTTGCGACTTCAACCGCCTGTAAGGTAAATTTAAATAAATAAAGGTAAATTTAAATGCAAACTCGTGACTTGTGCTAAATAGCAAAAATAAACTCCATAATATGATATAAGGGCATGAATGCTGAAAAAGTTTATACCGAAAACTAAAGTATAGTATTTTCACTGGAGACTACGTATAGTATGCAATCGAACTCCGAGTCTAACCTTAATTCTTGCTATGAAACTTCTGCAACCCTAACATTAACGTAACTCCAAACCTATGCTACTGTAACTCAGCTCTAATCTTAAAGCGATGCTGCTCGAGACAGAGTTGTAAACGGGCCGACTAGTTTAGGCCCGAACCCGGCCCGAGCCCGAAATTATACGTCTGAACCCGAAAACTAATTTGAAGCCTAAATCATACCCGAAAAAACCCGAAAGTTAAGTTAGGTATGAAAAATTTAACAATGTTGCCACGGTATTTTGATTATATTTTTGTGCACCTAAAACAAAAAGCACGTCTCAGGCCCGAATTTAGCCCGAAAATTTTGTCAACTTTAGGCCCGAACCCGGCCTGAACCCAAACCCGACCCGAAAAGCCCGGCCCGACTTACAACTCTGCCTCGAGATCGGTTTTCTTGAAGGAATGAGAACTACCTGAGGGAATAAAGAGTTGCCTCAAACTTTGTTCATTCATGAAACCGTTTATGACGGCAGCACTGACTTTACCAGATATAAATCATAATGCGAGCATTCCTAATGAGCGTCTTATTTCCAAAGTTGTTTTTTTACAGTCCTGATCCATGGAATGGGATACTTGACGCGACAAAACATTCGGCTGCTCCCATGCAAAATGCAGATGGAATGAAAGAAATAGGGGAGTTCATGCCAGACATCGTTGGTGAAGATCCAATTACATTTGACGAGGACTGCTTGTATCTGAGTGCATACTCAAGAAACCCTTCCAAAGCAGCAAATTTGCCTGTGAGCACATTATTTTTCAAATCAAATCTTTCATTATACTCGCTGTATTACGCCGAGGTGTTTAACAAGCTTGCAGAACCCACTTCCTCGCCATTGTGCGCTTACCGGCAACCCAGTTCCATTATTCGAAGAAATGTCACGGTGGCGGCGAACCGTTGGTAACACTGTGTTCGATTTGACCGTCCCAAGGTTAGAACCTCAAATCTGCTCTCCAGAGGCAAATACGTTACCGCTTGACGAACTAGCTGGTCACATTGTTTTTTGCAAGTTTTACTTTTACAGTGAATCATTTATGGTTTTGTTATTGAATAATATACAAATTACAATATTCTTAAAATTATGATTTATAGTATAACAATAACAAATTTGTGCAGCTGGCATAAGCAGAAGAGTGCTTCATGTTCCCATAAGGTCCAGAGCAGTTCAATAAACAAGCTTGTAGCTGAAATTTATTTCATTTATTTTCCTAGCAAGCCTATTCCCGCGTTACCACGATCGTCGGGAAGTAGATCTCATTCAAACGAAATCTAGTTAATTCTAGAATCTATTCAAATTTATAAAGTTTACTAGATATGGCAATGCCTCTAAAAAAATATTAGTTTTTGCAGCAATTGTCATCAGAATGTTTTCAGGTGTTGTTTTGGATTTATGGTGGAGGATTTACTTGGGGAGGGGAAATATTTTATGATGCTAGAGTTATTGCGTCACTTCATGACGTTGTTGTTGTAGTGCCAAACTATAGATTATCTGTTTTTGGATTTCTATCTTTGGGAAAGGACACAATTTCCCCAGGAAACATTGGACTGCATGATCAGATAATGGCATTGAAGTAAGTTGACAAGTGACTCAAAATATTATGCAATTGCTTGCATCAAAAATCAACTACAATCAAAAAGAAGTAGTTAAATTTAAATTCATAAAATCTGTTTAACCGATCATTTGCAATTCACAGTATATTCCTATTAACCAATCAGTGGTCAAGCAGATAGAGCGCCAGCTGCTACTGAAACGATGTACTGGGGTTCGATACCTGGTCGGGTCAACCCAACCTCTATAAAAATTAATATTTACAGCTAACCTGCTTGGCGTTCAGCAACAAAAACGTACATTCTGAAGGCTTCACCGAGTGTGGTAGACAGCCAGTTGGCTGATGGCAACTTTTGGAAAAAGGAAACGCGCTCCGATTGCGCTTTGCCGGCTTGACTGCTTGTACAAACCGCCGAATGCTGGATTGATTTATTAACTTATCATGCGGAAGTTGAGTCTTGTTTGTTGCTATTTCGTTGCTGGATTTTATGACGTCATTAGTTGGAGCAGTAGTGTGACTTCGACAACTTGAATCGAAGACCGAAAGGTCCCTTTACTATCCTGGTCAATGCAACGTGATGACTGATGAATAAAAATGTAATTACAATTAAAATTGATGACAAAAGGGCCAAATTTCAATTAACTTGAAGGCCTCAAGATCCCTTCTCAGTTTCTTGACTCCAATCTATATCGCTTTTCGGCCACTCAAATCCAAGTTGATGCCATAGTCTCCCTGCATTAACATGAAGGTACTACATTTTACAGTGTTATAGACGTATGTTAGGTCTGTTTGGTACGTTGACGCAATCAATTTCCATCACTGCACACTTTAATACAGCAGACTACAGCTTTCAGGCCAAGATTAACATTGTATACTTTTCATAGGTGGACGCAGAACCATATCAAGTCATTCGGAGGAAATCCAGAAAACGTGACGATCTTTGGCGAAAGCGCTGGGGCTTATTCTGTCAGTTTCCATGTGATGTCTCCTTTGTCTTCAGGCCTATTTCATCGAGCAATATCTCACAGCGGGACGTTTTTCGCTATGGGTAAGTTGCTAAATTCATATAATTTATAATTTTTGGCAGCGTGATCAAATTATGGTCAAATTAAGGAATCGTAGTTTTTTTGATAGCCCGAATTTCGTGAAAATTATAAATATTTTGGTTTCGCTTGCTGGGCAAATGATTGTTAAAACTTCTTCACTCTTCCTGACGTAATTTAAACCATTGCATTTGCTGTAACAGAAATAAGTTTTTGCAGCCAACAATGCAACGTCTAAATGCAAAATGAGTAAAATAATTTATAATTTTGGTATTAACGTAATTCGTTTAACATATCATTTTATCACGACTATTGGAAAGGCTGCTGGCTGCGATGACCAAAACGCATTCGCAGTTTTTCTGTCGTCAAAATTACCTTATAAGCCCATATTATTATTAAATACAATGCCGTGCTCTCGTTTCGACCTATATGTCTAGTTTTGTTCTAATAAGCAACCAAATGCGGCAGTAGGGTTATGAAACGGTCGAATCTGCAGTATAGGTCGAATATTATTAAAAATGACAAAAACTAAAAACACGGGTTCAAAACTGTGCTAACAGGTTACTAAATATGTGTGAACCGTATCGGTCTCAAGCGTACATTATCGCGTCTGCAGTGCAATTTTGTCTTTTGCTATAATGACTTTTTTTAATTTTTAACCCTTTACAATTTTACAGGTTTTTGCTAATTTGCATTTACCGTATTTACTCGATTGTAAGCCGCGGCTTATAAAGTTTTTCTTTCCATCATGTTTGCGGCTTAAATTCAAGGGCGGCTTACATTCAAGGGCGATTTACATTTTTTTTGCTTAGCGATTTGTTGCTATGCCGATACGGTATTTTGTCTGATGCTATGTCTTCTACTGTCTAAACAAGGAAGTGAGAGTTGTGACGTGCATTCTAAATTGTCACATGCATTTATGACGTGCATTCTGAAAAAAAAAAAAAAACCTGTACACAGATTCAGCTTTGTCTGGTGATTGTGATAAGCTAAGGATACGGTATAGAACTAATCGCAAGTGCTCCATCATACGCGAATTCAAGAACGGGTACCAGAAACCATGCTTTAATTTTCGTGCTCATCCAGATATGCTAAAACCCATACGGTATACGGTAGGCATCGATACAGTAAATGCGGCTTACATTCAAGGGCGGCTTACATTAAATTTTTACACTATCACATGCGGCTTACAATAAGGGCGACTTACAATCAAGGGCGGCTAACAATCGAGTAAATACGGTATTGAAACTAAATCACACACTCCGAAATCGGCTTAAGCTAAATTAGTTACTCTACACGCGTCGCTGAAAGTAATTACTAAATGATTACTTTTATTTGTAGGTATTCCATCAGAAAGTGGGGACAGACCTCTAAATGCCTTGCTGAAAAATATGAAAATTACAGAAAAAGATCCACAGGTTTTGTTTGAAAAAGTAAAGTCTATGTCAGCAAAAGAATTACTTGAGGTTACCAATGCAATGGAAGAAGTAAGATTTAGTATATACTTAAAATCTGACTTACGCTTCTGGTCAGTGCACAAGCGTAAAATCATTTCGATTGACGTTTTTCGCTGTTTATCGTAAATGATTTTGAAGGATTAATTTCGGAAAAAATTGTTAACCTGTACTGCCGAAAACAAACAAAGCTAAAAAGTAATAGCTAGCAATTGTCATTTTTTGTGTTTCGAGATTGACACTTGGGTGAGCTTTTCTTCAGGTAGCACAAAATTCTCAATCAAAAGTTAAACTATTCATGGCTGATGATCCGTATAATACGAAAGTATATGCTACTAACACAGTGTATTCGTTACTAATCTTCATTCTGGTAGTTGTCTGCATGTTAGTAATTGATGAAATGCAGCATCTTTGTATTTTGCCTGGTCAGTTGCATTTGTGTTATGGATTTGTTTCAATAAAATGACTGAAATAACTTTGGAAATGACTAAAAAAACTTTGATATAATAAAGAGTCTTTATAAAAGTTTTGTGATTTCATGTTTTTGCTGATTGTAACTACAATGCAGGAATCAAACCTATTTTATCAACTCCACATACTCATGAGGTAATAATGTCTATTCATTATACAAACCAGCTTAAGACTGACAACCACATTTTCCAAGATGATGCTAACTTAGCATGGATTCCTGATTTCCGTTGTTTTTGACATAAGCGTACATGCACAATGGCTTGACACTCGATCAAAATAATTAATCATTCATCTACAGAACTTTGTACATTTTGGTCCAGTCTATGATGGGGAAATTTTTCCAAAAAAATTGTCCACCATGAAAAAGGAACCTATAGTCAACAATGTGCCTTATATTGTTGGGTGCAACAGCACAGAAGGACATGGAATTATTACTGTAAGGGGGCCAAAAGGTTTCAAAGACGGAATAACAAAAGAATCTTACGAACATATGCTGAAATATTTTGTGGGAGCCTCGTTTTTTGTAAGTTTATTTTAGTTTAATCAGACAATAAAAACTACCTTATGCCTTATAGCACTGATTTTCTGTAAATACTAATTGTCAAACTGGCCGAAAGTTGCACTGTAGTAACAACATCTTTTATGCTTCTATCCAATTTACGACAGTTTTCTTCGACAACATGTCTTGCTGATCAGTTTTGTCTGCGGCAAATATTTTAATTCTGTTAAAACTTGTTGCTGTTTAGATTATTATCGCTACTAGGACAACCGCACCATTACTCAAATGATAGTTTTGACAAATTAATGGTTTTTGTTTCGTTTTATTGCAATATTATAGTTATCAAATCTTTCATTACACTTGCTGTATTACGCCAAAACATGTAACGAGTTTGCGGGGCCCATTCCTGCGTCATTGCTCCCGCGGGCAACACATCTTTCGAAAACATGTTGAAACAGTGGCGAGCCATTGGCAACACTGTGTTAGATTTAACCGCCCCGAAATATCGAATCTCAGACCTACCTTTCCGGAGACGAACGCGTTACCGCTTGACCAACTGGCCGGTTGTCATATTTATCAACCGTAGTTTTTCACAACGAACCTTTAAAAAAATATTAGTGATCTTTGTTTTAGTCTTAAATTCTTTTTGGATATTTTCGTCTCTTTTTTTTTATTAAAACTCGATCTGTGAGAATCTATTAGCAGTTGAATATTAGTGTTGTATAGCATATTTATCCTCCGGTCACCAAACAGCGTCAAATGTTAACTTTTGGTCGATCCGCACACTTTTCATTGCGATAACTACTTCGTGAATCCGTATCTGCTTCAGAGTTTCCAGAGATTCAGTGTTCCAGTGAATTTCTTCGAATTCTTGTCCATAACTTTGTTGCTTGTTCTAAGCCACCAAGCAGAAATAATCATCGTAAAGCGTCTTACTCGTATATCTAAAAACGCAACAATGTAGTCAGGGTACGGTTTGAACCAAGATCACACGATCAAGGTCGTCGTAAAAACAAAGCCCTTGCCTTCATTGGTCACGCTGCCGACAATATTCAGTGCTTTTTATCATTTTACTGATTTCCACTTTCAGACAGTTGAAATATTTCCAAGTTTGTGCTAAACAAACATATTGTACTTGTTGTTCGTTTATCACCTTCGAATAAGTTTGAGTAATCCAAATCATCAAATCGAGAATTATATTGTATTGTGCATTTGAAAACCTTTCAAACTGTTTGATAATATTCATTTCTGTGGCATTTTTCGTAAACTAACCACTGTAGTATTGTGCAATTCATTTGTCTAAACTTGCTGACTACTCTGAACAGCCTGGACTTCCTGATGCCGGATTTGATGTCATAACAAAACACTATGAAAAAGGTAAAAAGGAAGACGACAAAAAGAAGTGGAGCAAAATGTATGGCGAAATTCTGGCGGATATTCTCTTCATTATTCCAACAATTATAGCTCTGAAGCAACACGTTGGTAGGGTCACGCATTATTTGTAGTGCAATTTATTTTCAAATTAACTATAGATTATCGTTGATTGATTGATTTGTGGTACATCACTCGGAATAATTTAATGTATTGACTGAAATTCGTATTAAAATTTTGTTGATAAAAAGTATCGATATTGTCGTTTTGATGATCTATCAATGTGTGAAAATTGAATCTTGTGGTGCATTCACACAATGCGCTAACAGCCACAAACTTCTTTGAGATTTTTTCGTTTTTGAATTGTTGAAAATATTCTCATAATCGAGAGTCCGCGATGCGACACTAGATTTTTTTGTTTGCTTCACGGTCATCTGAGCAGTTAGTGACAGCCTAATATATTTGTAAGTATAGTTCTAGTTTGTTTTGTGAAATTTACATCGAAAAAACTTCTTTAATTACAGCTACAACTGCCATAACTATCAGTATAAATAAACCAATAAAAACTTTAAGAGTAATGTTTTGGTTCTAATTTTTATTTGTAGATAACAGTTTTCTTTATCAATAGGACTAAATTTTTTTCTTCAAATGTTTAACAAAATTAGACTTGGTCTATTTCAGACTTTATAGCATTATTGCTTGTTGGTATCATCGCTCAACGGTTTGGATATTTTTAATATCAAATCATTAATTTTGTATGCCCTATTTGAAACACCCTTATATTTTTTCAGACTTTTGAAAATCTTTTTATTAAAAAAATATATAATAATGAACATAACAATAATATACAATAAAACGCTACGCAGCACCATACGAATTTAGGGGCTGTTCATAAAAGACGTCCGCACAAAATTGCAAAAAATTGACCCTTCCTCCCCCCATGCCCGCAAAATGTCCGCAATGACTAAACCCACCCCTCCCCCTTGTTCATGCGGACACAAAAATGCGTTAATTAGACACTGACACACACAAAGTTTTAATACAAAGTTTGCACGGTTTAATTATATACTAAGTTTTAATACAAAGTTTAATTATATAATAAGTTTAATTACAAAGTTTAATTATATACTAAGTTTTAATACAAAGTTTACACAAAGCAAGCACAGCGCAAGGTGACGTAAAACGTACAGTCATGTGATTTGTTTTGTGTGCGCTTCGCGCCCTTAAATCACATGATTGTACGTTTTATGCGTGGTTCACACTGGCCCGGAAAACCGAAAACGGAATAAAACAATCTGCGATTTTCCGTCGCGGAAAAAGTTGAAATATGGACGTCCGCATTCCAGAAACCCCCCCTCCCCCCTGAGTGCGGACGTCTTTTATGAACAGCCCCATAAGGAAATTCGTACAAGAAAAGGTTTAAAATTTTTTATCTTGTTGTTTCCAGAGAGCAAAGGAAAATCATACATGTACGTGATGACACAAAAACCAGAATATAACCACAGTGGACCAGAAAAGGCTCGGAAAGCTGACTTTTGTGAATGTGACCACGGTGATGATGTTGCTTTCACTTTCGGGATGGCTTTAACTCACCAAAAGCTTAGTTTCGACGCCAAATTCACCGACGATGAAAAAAAACTTACCAGAGAATGGATGAACTACCTCGTTAACTTCGCTACGAATGGGTATGTTATTTACAGTACAATAAAATAATGTTTTTGCGCTTATTTTGTTTTAGTGTAGAAATTGTTACAATTATTCGTATAAAGATTATCGCCTGTAGCCTAATTTTTTTCAAAACGTAGTAGTTAAAATGATGTTTAACATTTGATTTTTTTTCAACATAGAAAGTGCATTCTTATTATCTTACTGCATCCATGTTATTGCAACAGCCTCTTTTAAGCGGGGGAATGAGCAAAATATGCAATTTTTTTCCGATTTTGTTCAGTTTCTTTTTCAAATTTGGGCAGTTAAAATTATACTGTTCAATGTTTTTTCAATTGTGCATCAACTTGATCAAAATCCTTATTCTTAACTTTTTTAAAGAGTAAAAACTGCATTTGCTTTTTCAATAATTTGTGTAGTTTCAGTAAATTGGAAACTTGCAGTTTGAATTGTGAAGTTAAAAATTATAATGCATGTATACTGCTGCCGCGCCCGTTGTATACAGCAGTGTGCAAAAAATAGCAGCAAAGTGACGAAAAATATTGTAAAGTTGTCTCTATTTTGTTCAGTGATCCCAATATTGGAAATCCAGTAAAGGTGAAATGGCCGGAATACGACGGAGAAAAACGCGAGTATCTGTCTGTGCAAGAGCCGTGTTCGAATGAGAAAAATTTCGGTGAAGAAAATTTCAAATTTTGGAAAGACGTGGTGGAGCCAATGTGTTCCACAACCGACCAAAGCCCGAGCAAATAGATTTTGTACGAAATTTTCGTTACAGCGTTTGATTTTTTCTTCGACTTAATGCTGGTGCAATCTTTAATTTTAGAATTTAGAATTTGTGTTTCCAATATTTTTATAGCTGGTGAGCAGCGTTACACAGTATTATCGTGATTAAAGTAGGATTGATTAAAATTGATTGTGCTGTTGGTAATTTACAAAGACAGAATAATTTCAAATAAATTTTTATTTTTTAAGGCAGTTCTATTTCAGTAGAAATTTCTATCTATTTTTGTTCTTTCTAACTCAATTTGAACCCAAACTCAAATGCTCACTCTAAAACTAACCATTACCTTAATCTTAACTCAAACCCTGACCTTGACTCTTTAAAAAGCAAATTAAAAATTTGCGGATGAATATTTGACACCCCGTGTCGATCTTTTTAACTTTTTCCGTTGAATTATTGGTAACATTCTATTTTTAAGCTCTTTAAAATCTTTGGGATGATTTAATAATGGTACCACCTTGAAGTTCTCTTCAAAGGGTTAGTTATCAACCTCCTAGTGTCGCGCATGGGTAATAATAAACGTATGGTCATAAACGTGTGGTGCCCCACATCCTCCTGTTCTTTCCTTTTTTCCAACACTCTTTTACCTACGTCTCCGCTCCAGCTCTTTCTCACTCCGCCCTCTAGACTGTCATTTTTTTCCTTTTTTTGCGCTAGTATATAAGGCGAGTTCTCTCGCACATGGCCCTGCTTTTTCGTTTCGCGTATTATCGTAAGCATTATTGTGGCTTACGGACATGTGGAGTTGATTTTTTTGTGGTGGATGAAAAAGTTCGATTTCCCACAAACGTCACAATTACTGTAAATCAAGAATTTCCTGTACTTCCATTAGTCAACTCGATCAGTACTAGTCCTTCACGCACGAAAAATTACTGCACATGCCATAAAAAAACAAAAAAGAGAAAAAATAATTAAGACACAAAAAAAGAGAAAGAGTTTATCATCTTCTTGTCAAGAACTCTGGTGCTACTTTTTCACTTATAATAAACTAATCTGATACAAGGTTCGGCGCAATTCAACCTTATTCGTTTTTTTAAGCAGAAGAAAACGATATGGACAAAACAATGCAATGTTAGTTTAAAGAACTGCAGTTGCCATATTTAATTATATTGTGGTGCTCTGCTAGTATTTTGTGGCCGAGAGGATAGAGGGGTTGTTTTTACGACAACCCTAATCGCACAATCTGGGTTTAACTAGCATCCAGGTTAGATTCAGGTGTTTTTGGATAACAAGCTTTACGATGATTATCTTTGCCTGGTGGCTTTGAACAAAACCTAATTGAGTGGACGAGAATTCGAAGAAATCCACAGGAAGATTGGATCATCGAAAACATCTAAGCAGGAGCGGATTCCTTCAACCACAAAGTAGTTATCGCAATGAAAAGTGTTCAGATCATTCAACATGGTCCAACAGTAAGCATCTGACGTTGTCAGGTGACACGAAAATAATCATGCACTATGCAAAAATAACAATATATGCCTACAACGAAAGTTTTTGTTGTGTAGAAGCTTGCCGAAAGCTTTATCGCAGCACATGGAACAGCATCAAAAGCAAAGTTTCATTGAATTCTCTTTAAGCCAGGGATGTTATTTTTAGGTTGTAACAGTAGGAACAATAGACTGTGATACTTTTGTATCGCGTTGTAGCTAGTTATGTGAAAGCATGCATAGTGCGGCCAGCAGTACAACTCATAGTTGTAAACGGGCCAACTAGTTCAGGCCCAAGCCTTGCCTGAAAATATAAGCCCGAACCCGGCCCAAACCAAAAAACTAATTTGAAGCCCAAATCATGCCTGAAAAAAAGTTAAGTTAGATCTGAAAAAGGTAAGCGGTTAATTGCTCCTTTTTACGTAACTTTTGTCTGCTACTTGTGACTGTGGAATTAGCTGCACACACGCATTGTGGCGCAATAATATTAATGATTGTACAACAATTATCGAATTGATCCTTAAATGAAATCTTCATTCAGCAATGCTGTTGAGTTATTTTGATTATATTTTTGTGTCCCTCAGACAAAAAGCACGTCTCAGGCCCAAATTAAGCCCGAAGTTTCGTCAACTTTAGGCCCGAACCCGAATCCTACCCGAAAAGCCCGGCCCGACTTACAACTACGGTACAAGTACGTCAGTTTAGAAAATCATCCTGACATAGGCAAAACTGACCAGATATGAAATTCCTACTCTGGTCAAATTAAGTCATTTAGAGGCATGTCATCCGATACCAAGATTTCGGACTGGAGGCAAATTTTCGATAAGCAAAATGTCTTGGATAGAACCTCAAATCAAAATGAAGCTTTTCATTTTATTCACTGTATTACGCCGAAGCGTTTATCGATTTGTAGGGCTCATCTGCGCGTCATAACGCCTTTAAGCATCACGTAGCTCAGTAATTCCCAACCGGTGGTACGCGAACCATTAGTGGAACGTTAGATGATTATTTTTTTGAAGGTTATTTTTTATTTTCAGTTTGTAATATTCTATTCCAACTAGTACAGCATAGTTTAACACTTTCGCTGCCGCAGGTGAGAATTAGCGCTTTCCGAGTGTACTGTTGCGCACGCTATTTAATTAACTGCGCGAAACCCGATATCTGGTATTGCGGCAGCTACTGTAAAGTGTTAATTGCGTAATCTGCTACTTGCAGTCTTAAATCATCAGTAAATGAGATCTATGACGTAATAAAGAACATTTTTGCGTTTGGTCATATCGAGAAACTTTTGAATCACAGTGAGCATTGTAGCACATGCAGCAAGTTTTCGCAAAAATTTAAGTAATTTTGGCAAAACTGAAAAATAGCATACGCAAAGTTAAATTTGGCCACTTCAGTCATGTCCAAGCGAAATTACGATTTTAGGTTTGTATGCTTTTTGTAGGTTTATAGCGTTACTTTTGAAGTGGTTTAGACCTAGACTTGTCAATGCTTTACAGTCTTACAGCCAAATTTGATTAAAATAAATTAGTGGTACGCGCATTCAACGCATGACGTTATTTTGGCACACGATGGCAAAAAGGTTGAAAAACACTGACGTAGCTTATTCGAAGAAACGTCGCAGCGATGCGAGTCGTTGGCAACGTACTGTGCTCTACATAACCAGCCCGAGATTTGAACCTCAGACCTCTAGCTCCAGAGACGAACGCCTAACTGCTCGACCTACTGGCCAGTTCGCGATGAGACCTTGACCTCCAACATTGATTTTCCTCAAGTTACGTTCAGTCGTATCATAGTCACGTAATTTTATTTATTTATTTATTTATTTATTTATTTATTTATTTATTTGTGTCAAGCGCAAAAGCGCTCATAGAGAACGAAAAAAAAAGAAACGCTCACACACACACACACACAAAAAAAAAAAAGGTTTACAGTCATGCATTAATAATTCTAAAGCGCCAGAGAAGAACAGTAAGCTTCTCCCAAACCATTTACACTAAGCAAATCTATAAAGCGAGCAACATATTTCGAAGAACGAAATCTGCAAGAGTGAAGTAATGAGTGAACAAACACATTGGTAGACCTGTGGCAACGATTCATAAAACGGAATAAAAGTTTGCGAACAAGGGCATCAAAAGTATCAACATTAGCTTCCACTTGATATTGACGGACACTGCAATAACGAGGAATACCATGAATACTGCGGTAAGAATCATTGTAAGACACTCGAAGACGTCTATAGCTCTCATGGGTATAACAACACCACAGCTGACTAGCATACAATGCACAACAATGAGTCCGAAATAACATATTTTTGATATGAATAGAACACTTATGAAATTTACTGCAAAGTGAGTTACCTACAGCATACAAATACTTGATTTGGCGAGTGATATCACAATCATCAGATAATGTATCAGTTAGAAATACACCCAAATATTTTACAGAATCAACAAATTTAATGATTTTGCCATCCAGAGATAGTTTAGGCTTAAAATCCTAGCAGTATTTTACGCGAAACATCATGCCGTATGATTTACAAGCATTGAAGACAATATTATGCGCAACAGCATATTTCGAGCAAACAGCTAGCAGTTCATTGAGCCCTGTTAGAGAAGGACAAAAACAACATAAATCGTCAGCATACATAATATGATTAAGCTTGAGATTTCCCACAATGCAACCAGCATTTACCTTATTCAGTTCACTAGACAGATCATCCATATAAACAGCGAAAAGATATGGACTCAAAACACTACCCTGACGAACACCGTTACTGACATTAAAAGAGTCGGACATACAATTACCCCATTTTATCATCATAGTTTGGTTAGTATACCAGAAGTGAAGCAAGCGTAAAAGGCACCCAGGTACGGATCGGGCCTTAAGTTTGTGAAATAACATGGCATGATTCACCCGGTCAAAAGCTTTCGAATCATCAAGGAACACAGAATAAACTGGAGTATTTTTTGTAGTATATGAGCGAACAACTTCTTTCAATAAAAATGTACACATGTCAGTCCCATGAAGAGGTTTGAAACCAAATTGATTATCACTAGTTGTGAGCAACGGTTTGAGTTTAAACAAAATAAGGTGCTCAAAAAGCTTAGAAACTACCGATGCAATTGCAATAGGTCTATAGTTTCCAGAGTTTGATATATCACCAGTAGGACTCTTAATGATAGGTACAATAACAGTTTCTAGACACTGAGAAGGTATAAAGGAATGCACGGTGCACAAATTAAAAAATACACTCAAATATATGCAGATGCTAGGATGCGCAAATCTGATAAATTCAGCACTTATATTATCACGCCCAGAGGATTTGTTCAGTGGGAGTAGAGGTAAAAGACGTTTAACATCTGCAACATTACAACCTATCCCCTGCAAATTATCGCTAGACCCAGCAGAAAATATTTCTCCAGCATCAGGAGTATTCTGCTCATTTAACAAGTTTGAAAATTTATTTTTCCACATTTCAGCAATAGCTGCTGTACCACTAATGTTATCAATGCTTGAAGCCAGAAAGTGAGATTTTTTGGGACCGGCAGCTCGGACTTTCTTCCAAAAGTCAGACCTATTTCCACAATTTAGGGCCTCTGCCATTGCATCTGCTTTATTTGTTTCCTTTGTGTATTTACATTGACGTAGTTTTGCCTTAAATAGCTTTTTTGTGCGCAACATTTCCTCATATGTAGAGCCATGTAATGGTTTACCACAAGTTCTCCATGTTAGGTATGCATTTCTAGCTAGAGCATGAGCTTGTTTAACTTGCCCATTCCAGCCAGGTATATACAATGATGTAGACTGCTTTCTTTGATTACCAGTACCAATAATAGATTCTTTGGCCGATGTGAGCAAGACGTGGGTTATATCTTGATAAAATTTTGTAATTTCTGCTGCATGCATTTCATTTGTACACAGCTCATTTTTGCAATAAATAGCAAAGCTTGGGATTTTTAAATTTAGCATGCGCATCTCAGTTTCTTTAAAGTAGGCTTGCTTTTCATCTTCAGAAACAGATGCCCATTTAAAGTTAGTGGAGTTCAAGGATTCTACACTGATGTTAGGTAATTTTGAGCACACATATGAAATACTCAGAGGATGATGGTCCGAAGATATACAATCATATACCACAGATATTTTACCTATGGAATCGTGAACAGCTGTAGAAGATAGACAGGGGTCTAGCCATGAGGTAGAGCCATGCACCTCACTTACGTATGTATAAGAGTCATCAGGCAAAAACAATTTATCAGACTGAACATATCCATGATCAATACAAAATGAAGACAGCATAGGGCCAAACAAATTCTGCTCAGAAGCATTAAAATCTCCAATAATTGACACATTGCAACCGAATTCTTCACAAAAATTTTGAAGTTTGCTCAGATATTGTAGATATGCATCAACATTAGTACTGCAACTATAAGGAAGGTACACATTTACTAACGTTAAATATGACTCACCAAGGTTTACTTTAATGCCAATGATAGAGTTGTCATAATATCATAATTGACAACTCTGGAAGCATCTATGCTCTTCTTTCACAGAATTGCTGTACCCCCATAAGGTCATCCTGTGTGTATCTTTTCTTTATCATCCATAGAAGATATGGCAAAAGTATGAACATCTTTGCTAATTTGGCTAATTTCATTCAGCCTGTGAGGTGGCAACCAAGCTTCTTGCAGAAAAACGATGTCATGGTCTTCACATAGTTCTAATATTTCAACAGTGGAAGAATAAAAGCCTTTGCAATTAAAGGAGGCTACTTTTAAATTGCTGCAAGCCATTAGTCGTGTTGTAGATTTGAGCCAGATTCTGCGTATGTGTCTGAATTCACTTAAATGTAATATTTAATGGTTAATGGTCGTATGACAAAACTTGTTTCAAGTTTATCGTATCATAGTCAATTAAATGTAATATTTAGTGGTTAATGGTCGTATGACAAAACTTGTTTCAAGTTCCAATACTTTTACATCTTGAATTTCTGCTTGCATTCTAAAAGCAAGGTTATTAGGTCATTTATTTGTTCGTGAAATGTATGTCTTTAATCTGCAGCATTGGCCTAAATGAATCAGCAGTATTTAACCTAACTTTAGCTGTGAAATTCACGTCACAAAAGGCAGATTTATTTGTTGATTGTACAAACATTCAGCTATTTGCAACCATATTATCAATCATTATCCTTTTTGTGTGCTGATCAAAATCAATTGATCGAGTATGATCCAACAAGTTTAAATTTCAGTTTGAGTATAGATCAGCTTTTGACTTCAAAAATGTATAATTTTTGTGAAAGGAATCTACTCTGAAACGGAATTATTGAAAGGCTCGAAGAAAAAATGCTGAAGTGGGGAACATTAAAAACAAAATATGAAAATCAGTTTCAGACAGAAAAAGACAGAGAGAAACAGAATGATCGTAACATCTTAAAAGCAAAACCTTCCAGAGACGTTAGAATGAAAACATAAGTCACTATCAGCAGTTTGAATGAATTTGAAAATTCAACATCATTTTTACATCTTGCATACATTGCAAAAATCGTTGTTGATTTTGATTGGCAACACCGAATTGAATACTTTTTGTTTGCAACACCAGATGAATTCAAAATCTTATTTGGAGCAAAACGTCTTAAAAATGCTTAAGGGCGACTTCTAGCTTAAACAAACTTCAACATTTTCATATTAATTTTAAAAGAATGTAGTTGCATCTTTCATGTTCCTTTCTGCAATTGCGTCTCGCATTATTTTGGGATTGTGTTTGACGTTCAGAGTGACCTACTATTTTTACTATAAGTGTGAGCACCACAGCCGTCAGATGTGAAGTCTATTATGCCAAAAGTTGTGGAACTAAGACACGTTACTAGCTGTAATTAGAATCAATTTTTAATTTCAATGATCGTCATTTCTAAAACAGTACGGTTAAATATGAGTGAATGCCCAGTAGTCGAAACAACTTTAGGCAAAGTAAAGGGAAATGTCCTTGCTCCAATTGAAGGCGGAAAAAATGTTTATCGTTATTCGAGTTTGCCTTTTGCGAAGCCACCTGTAGGAGAGTTGCGATTTGAACCACCTGTAAAGTAAGTTTTAGTCTAATCTAATGACTTTGGCCTGAAGAGAACAAATAGAACATTTTTAGAGTGTTTGATTCAAGATTTTCGTATTGACCTGTTTGCAACCTAAAGTACAGTAGAATACTCCAATGTTGTTTTTAAATACTGAACGTAAAGCAGGGAAGCTGCTGTATTAAATTATTCCTGAAGTGAAATAGGCAGAACTAATTTAATAGTTCACAGAGACATCACGTCTTACAATCCTACTTCATTTGACAACACCTTAATGCTGTCTCCGCGTCGAAATGGGTAATCATTTCAACCCCTAGTGACGCAGGTGAGGCGGAGCCCCCTATCGCGGGAGCATTATGTTTTGCCTTATATTTTGGCTTGTTTTATATGTTTTGCCTTATATTTTGCATTATGTTTTGCGTTGCCTATCTGCTATATTATATTTTGCCTTCGACCTGACAGGGAATAAAACCAGAAACAACCGTTTCAATAGCACACCACTGGTTGGTCCTCCTCCTGTGCACTACTGCATCCACGAGTTCAAATGACTCAGCATTCTCTATAAAAGCATCAATTTTACTTCCGGTACTACGTTTTTTAAATCAAGTTCTTCAAATTTGATAAATTCAGGTGTACTGTGTAAGTGCAATTCATGCGAAATGGCTTGATTTTGTTAAAAAACAATTGTTCAGTGTAGCAGTGCAGCATATTTTTCATACAATTTAGGCCGGATTCTTGGGATGGAATACTTGATGCAACCAAACAAGCACCGGCCCCGATTCAAGACACTGAAGGCATGGCTATGTTATACGACTTCATGCCAGAACTAGTTGAAGAACATCCACAAATATATGACGAAGACTGTTTGTATTTGAGTGTGTACACTTCGAACCCTTCTTAAACAGCAAATTTATTTGTGAGTATTTCCGTTGTTGTAGCCAATACTTTCGACGCAATAACTTTCAGTACAGTTTATTGAGTTGATAATATTTTACTATTCTCTTCTGCCATTCTACTACCAGTATAGTAAAAGTACCGTTGTACCCTTTTATGCTTTGATACCTGTTAAGTTATACCGTAACCTTTGTAGTCCAATGTGATCAACTTCTCGAAGTGTTGTTATTGTTGTTGGGCATATGTCATTTATCCTACTGTCGCGGGACAGCGTCAGACGATAACTATTGGATGATCAGTACACTTTTCATTTCAATGACTACTTCGTGCTTGGAAAAATCCGCACCTAATGATATGCATACTGATGGCTGAGATTGACTTTTTTTTCTATATATGTTGATTCGAGTACTTTTAATGGAAGTTTTTGGCTTGAAATCGCGTTGTTCACAGTTCAGCTTTGTAGGTTAAACATTTAAACAGTAGGTTAAACATTTAAACAGTAGGTTAAACATTTTCTTTCCTTAATTGTACTCCCTGTGAGTTGTGACTTAGCTTTTTGGCGTTTGTCCTGCACGTAACAAAAAAACTTTGTTTAGTAACAATTATGCCCGACAAACGCTAAAAAACGTAGACGTTAATGAGACTAAGAAACGGGGTAATTGTAGAAAATACGTTATCTGATTCATTCATGCGTATCAACTAAATAATCAACTGCGTCTTGCCACAGCAGCGCTAAACAATTTTTTATGGGTACTGCTAGGAAGTCTTTTATCAGGCTGAGCCACGACAAGGGGTAGTACACTGCTGAGCCCAAATGACAAATACTCGTAACGTGTCTTTCTCTGAGTGCAACGACAAAATCATCCCCAGTTCAGGAACCGAACGGAAAACATGCAACCTTTTGATCACTAATCCGAAGCTCAAGCAACCGAACTATTTGATTAATGATAAAATTACCATGCAGAATTGCACCATAAAGCATAAGTAATACTGGCAACTTTTTCAGGTGCTGGTTTGGTTTTACGGCGGCGGATTTGTTTATGGCGCGGAATTTTTTTACGACGGTAGAGTCATTGCGTCACTCCATGACGTAGTTGTGGTGATACCGAACTACAGAGTATCGATTTTTGGGTTTTTGTCTTTGGGAAGAGAAGCAGATTATCCTGGAAACATGGGATTGCTGGATCAGGTTATGGCGCTCAAGTGAGTTGTAATTGTATTTACGGTAAATCGTTACTTACCTTTATCAAGTTGCTTTGACCAGTAGAGAGCAAAGGTACCTTTCGGTCTTCTGATCAAGCTGCCACGTTTCTACTATACGCAGCGAAGGTTTCACACTGTCTTTTTTATTGCTGAACGTCAAGCAGGAAAGCTGTGATGAATACCAATTTTTAAAATCTTTGGTTTGACCCGATTGGGAATCGAACTCAAATTTGCTGTTTTAGTAGCAGAAGTTTATCCAATTAATTATTTATATTCTTTTTTAATTCTGCTTGTTTTGTGTGAAAAGGAATATAACGAATTCAAGAGGTTCATGATTTAATCACAGCCGTTCTTTTTCGTAAAATTTTGATAGATGGACTCAGAGTCATATCAAGTCATTCGGAGGAAACCCAGAAAATGTGACCATATTTGGTGAAAGCGCTGGCTCGATGTCTGTTAGTTACCATGTGGTTTCTCCAATGTCAAAAGGGTTATTTCATCAAGCAATATCTCATAGCGGGACATTTTTCGGAGGTAAGAAAGAATGATTTCAAGCAGAAAATCACTTTGCAATATTATTTTCACAATTACTGCAACTAGTATTCTTCATGTATCACAATCAGATTATGATACGAGCACGTACTGCATATTCTGAATGTTTCTCCAAATGTATGAAAATCCTTAAGTTTGGAAACTATTAGCAGTATGCTTCCAGATCATACTAAGCATTACCTCTAGAAATACGTTTAGTCCGCCAAATTATCAGCAGCTAAGTTGATTTTCATACAACATTGGGTAAAAATTGGCTTTAAATCGATGATGCTATTAACGCAGTTACCCAGTTATAATTCTTAAAATTCTTCCTGTTTCGGCTACCTTATTAAGCATAAATAATTAAAGATCAGCTTTTCTCAATTTTAGATATTTCTAGGTTTTCCAGCTTCAGAAAACGGAAATATACCTCTGAATGCTTTGCTGGGGCAACTAAAAATAGACGAAAGAGAACCAAAGGCTGTGATTAAGAAACTTAAATCTTTGTCTGTGAAAGAATTATGTGGACCAGTTAGATCTTCAGAAGACGTAGGCAATTCAAAATGCCGCTAACTGAGCACTTTGTGAGTTGTATCTTATATGATTATCAAACAATAATAAATCGAAAATTAAGATATTGATTAAAAACAGCGAAGTCTAAAAAGTTGAAACAATAAAAATTCTAAACGTTTTGAACTTATCTGTTTTTAGAGCTAAGTTTGAAACATTTAAAAACTTTACTAACTTAATGTAAGGTTTTCATGTTTTTAATCAAATTAAATTGCCTTGCAATCAGTACCTAAGTTAATTTTGTTTTGAGTCTCATTCAGTGTTAACAACCTTTTGTAAGCTGAATAATTTTCTTCGAAGTCTATATTTTCGTTATTAATACTGTACACGTTTTACCGTTCGTTTTGCGTTTCGGTTGCTTTTACCGTTTTTTCGACTAATTTTAAGTCAGCTTTTATTAAAAAATAAGCATAAACTATGGGTTTTTGAATGATTTTAGCAAAGCTGAACCGTAAAACAATATGATGATTAGGCATATTAAAGCATTATTCTAAGCTGCGAGTTGTTTTAACGTCGTATATTCCTTTGCAGCAATTTGTTTACTTTGCTCCTGTATGTGATGGAAAATTTTTTCCACGGCCCTTAGCAACTATGAGGAAAGAGCCTGTCTCCAACAATGTGCCTTATATTGTTGGCTGCAACAATACGAAAGGATATGGTATCATGACGGTTAAGGGGCCAAAAGGTTTCGAAGCTGGAATCACAAAAGAAACTTTCGAGGAAACTTTGAAAAACTTTGTGGGAGGCGTGTTTTATGTAAGTTTGTTGAAGTAAAATTATTCGGTCATAGTTAGGCAATATAGGGTGGCCCATAAGTAGGTATACAGCAATCACAATATAAATCCATTAAATTTGTTTTTACGTTCGAAGCAGCACATTCCAAAGCGCTTCACATTACATGCTAAGTACCAGGAACTGAAATATGAATTGAAATGAAGTACCACCGATAAAAAAGATTCTTGTAACACTTTCGAGCGATAACTGTATACCTACTTATGGGCCACCCTGTATATATATTTTTTTATTTGTACCCTAAGTTTAAACAAAGCAAAATTAAGACAATGTGTTGCAATTAATATTCGCACCACTTTTTTCAACTTAAAGCAATTGAAGCAAGTATATGCCTACATGCTGTATCCCAGTATTTGATAGGTGTAATGAATACACTTAACCGAAACCTTAAACATCATGATCCGGGCATCTTGAAATCATTGTGCACTAAATAAAAGATTTCAGAAAACAGAAGACATATAGCAAAATTCACAATCTGAATCAGCTTACAGTCGTCAGAGAGAATGATTACAGAAGGGACTCCAACTTATGTTCGCAACAACCACAGACATACACTGGTTTCAAAGTCGAGGCAGTCTTTCAACGTAGGGTAGGCGTTAAACCACTTTGGCACGGTCGCGTAGCTAAAAACCTGCAATGGGGGTGGGGCTGTTTCGAGGGTCTGTGGGCGGAGCCCCCAGCGCTCGAAAATTTTGTATTTTTTTGGCAAAAATAACACAATTTTAGGCTATTTTGACAAAAACTATTATTATTGCGTTTAAAACGTTACATAGAAATTAGCAATGCAAAAACATGATTATACTGTAATCATGACAATTAGCAATGATTATACTAGTTGCATAAATGGGCTAAGTTGAAGATGGCTAATAGTAAAATTTCAGTTCTCTTATATACAAGCTGGTAAATCATAAAATCCTATAGTTCAATGAAACTAACAATGAGTAATCTATTTTGTCTATATTTTATAGAAAAAGTTAATTGGGGGGGGCTAATGGAACGAGATTCGAGAGAAGTGATTGGTAATTAACTAATGCTGAATAGCGCCCTTCTCTATTTCTGAGCTCATATATTTTTCATGAAACCTATGTTAAGCATTTTTCAACTGGCAATCAAATTTCAACAAGTCATTTTTCAAACTTTTTACTAATTTGTGAGTTTTATTTTTGACAAATTAGCCCCCTTTTCCAAATGAATGTTTCAAATTGTTTTTTACTCTATTGTAGTGCAAAAAACAGTCTCAGAAGTGCTGAAAACGTGGTATTTTTCTTGTTCTGTATTTTGGTGAACAAGCCCATGGGAACGGTGGTTATGGCGACGCTACTGCACTTTCACCGTAGCTCAAGTGTCGCTTTAAGCTTTTTGTTTTTTGCTATAAAAAACAAATTTTGCTTTTCACTTTGGGTCCAGCAGAATATTGCTGCGCTGCAGGAAAGGATTTATCCGTGATATTTAACAGACTGGACTTCCCGATGCCGGATTTGAAGTCATAGCAAAGCGTTATGAAAAACAAAGGCAAAATGAAGGAAAATTAAAGTGGAGCAAAATGCATGGAGACATTATGTGCGACATTTTCTTTGTAATGCCAACACTTCAAGCTTTGAAACAGCAAGTTTGTAAGTCGATCAATATGTAAGAAGGACCAAACAAAACATAACTTCTTCCACCTTTTCTCTTTCAGTTGCGTTTAGAGTGTAATGATTTTTTTTTTTTTTTTTTCGTTCTCGTATACACCTGCAAGCACTCTGCAAGTATTTAATCATACCTGCACAGGCAAATCATAAAGCATCTTTTATAGCAAATCATAAATAAATTCCTAAACGGGATTTTCATAATAGCTAAAACTTGGCATGAGGTTGGTTTTTACTTTATTTTCATCGAAAACGTAATTCTCAATAACTGACGTCATAACCTTGACGTTGCGGTTCCAGTTTTGGCATAAATGACGTCAAGCAGTTTGGATTTTGCACATAAATTGACCCCACAAAGTCAAGAAATAAACCACCAAAAGCTTTTTTGATGTGATTGGAGAGTTGTATGCAGCCGAACAATTCATAGATTCGGGTTATGTGGCTTCGATAAACTTCAGAGTTGGGCAATGGGCAATTCCTCTGGTCTGATCTGCATCTCACTTTCAGGTATTGTTTGTAAACATATTTTGACTTTCGTTCAAAACTGTACAAAGCATAACGCTATTACTTGTACAGTATTAGTTACTACAAAAAACAAAATGATTAAATTTGATTTTGTTGTTCTCAGTGAGTAATGGGAAAACGTACATGTATGTAATGACTCAACAACCGCAGTACAATCACCATGGTCCCGAAAAATCTCGAAAACCTCATTTCTGTGAATGCGACCATGGCGATGACATTATTTTTACGTTTGGAATTCCTTTCACTGACCGTAAACTAAGTTTTGACCCAAAATTCACGGAGGATGAAAAGAAGCTCAGCAGGGAATGGATGAAGTACATTGTCAATTTTGCTACAAATGGGTAAGTTACAATTAATCATGTTTCATGTAATTAAAAACGAGCAATTTTTACGATAAGCCGTAATCAATTAAGGTCATAAAGAATTTGCGCTTCAAAGAATTTTGGTTTCGATAAGAACGAAAAAAAAACAAAACTGAAAGGAATGGTCAATTAAAACTTAAATCAATAAACCAGACAAATTTAATGCTGCTTTGGCACAACGCACCAGTTTGTTCTTTCGTGTGAACACTGCGATAATTCTAACCACATCAACGCAGAGCATCCTTTTTTTGGTTCTGTTTGCAAGTTTTTGAGTCAGGCTGGGTCACTGCAATGGATAGACAGCTTGGCATTACCAGTTCGGTAATCGAACTGGAACTTAGTAATCTTTCGATCACTATCTCGACGCTCTACAATTTACTGAGCATTAATATCGCCGCCACGGAGTTGTAGCCTAAGTCGGGCCGGATTTAAGGGTCGGATTCGGGCCTAAAGTTAACAAAATTTCGCGGTTAATTCGGGACTGAGATGTGCTTTTTGTCTTAGGTGCACAAAAATATAATCAAAATAACTTGGCAACATTGCTAAATTTTTCAGACCTAACTTTAATTAACATTCGGGTTTTTTCGGGCATGATTTGGGCTACGAATTAGTTTTCGGGTTCGAGCTGGATTCGGGCTTATATTTTCGGTTCCGACCGGGTTCGATGCAGACTTAGTCGGCCCGTTCACAACTCTGCGTTGCCAACGCATCAGGATCTATACTTGCAAACTCTACTTAGTTTCATGCTAAATGGGTGTTGAACTTAGTTTCTTTGTTTTGTTTAGTGATCCTAACATCGGTGCTCCTGTGAAAGTGAAATGGCCGGAATGCAATCCTGAAAATCGGGAGTATTTGTCTGTACAGGAACCATGTTCACAAGGAAGAGATTTTGGTGAAGAAAATTACGCTTTTTGGAGAGACGTGGTGGAGCCAATGCGTGTCGTTCCTACAAAAAAACAAAGCAATTAAGCAACTTTTACTGTAGTGTAAAATGAATGAATAATAAATATGTTAACTTTATGAATTAAATAAAAATATCCTTTCGAACTATTTCTACAATCTGAAATTTAAACGATATAGTGCTGTAAGGTACAAGACCGCATTTTCCCTTGAATTATTGTTATGTAGTGTATATCTTTCAGTAATGAAATTGCAATTTATTGCTCTTATATTCTAACTTAATTTTTGTAGTAGCTTTAAATACGCAAGTGATTTTTGTCAAATGCAGCAACAATAATTTAATGCAAATTTTGTCATATTTAATGCAGATTAGCTGAACGTACGCTATTGATAAAATACGATGAAAACTTAAGTCAGAATAAATTATCATGTAGTGTCGCGTACGTAACTGTGGTATAGAAGTCCAAACATACACCCACATCATGCAAGCATGCCCCATTTGGAAAGCATCATGTTTCTTCTCTGAAGTTGACAATTTCTTTTCACAAACCTATCTACAAAACTGCAATTTTTACTAGAATTGTTTTTTCTTTTCCGTGTTTTCTGTGTTTAGACAAATACATGTGTGTACTGTGTAGGCGTAACAGTCAGTTTTTGAATAAATGACGTCATTTGGTGACGTTATGTAGGGTAGTCCGAATTTCACATATAAGTTAGTTTTTTTTAATCTGAATCACCAACAAGATAAGTCGTGGTAATTATTTTGCAAAAACGTTTTGTGAAATACGACGTTATTTGAATGAAACATGTGCTAAAATGCACAAACTTGAAATTGGTAAAGTATACATTCCCAGCAACTAGCAATTTGAACTGCTGGAGATTATTTGCGTACAAATTTGACTACAAGTCAAGTAAGCAGTGAAAAGTTTTGTTTTTTTTGAATTAACATTAGTGCTAAAATTAATCGTCAGGAAACCCTGTAAGCCTACTTACTTCACCCCGAAAAATCTTTATTTTGCTCGTACACATGGAAAACGACAAACAGTAGAACGCTAGGTGGAAACAAAGATCAAAATTAAATCATGGCCAACTGTAGTGTCTTCAGGTCTGCGATCCATTGCTTACGATAGTTCGTAGCTAGGTAGCATAACCAGTTATAACCACGGTTAGTTATTAAATCACAACAAACTGTGGTTGACAGTGCGTTAGAGTTTTGATTTCAAAGGTTACAGAAATGTATTTTACCGATTTGAAAGCAATTTTTCAATAACAGATCTCGTCAAGATGAAAAGTAAGTGCAATTCTGTTAAATAATTATTAATTTTGCTTATATAAGATTATTTACAACACTGCAGATAAAAAACTAAAACCTTTACAGTCTATTGCAATACCATTGAGAACACAAAGCAGTTTTAATTAAAATTTAGTAATCGCTTTACATTATTTTACTTTTGTTGTTCTAGGGCTGAATGTCAGAGCAGATTCTTTATTAGTAGAGTAGTAACTTTTTTGTTCCTTGTATTGTTGTCAGAGGTAGAGTCCTTGAGGACATCCTTGGCCTCGAGGACACATTTTCAAGTCCTTGGCTTTGGCCTCGAAGCCTCAAGTCCTCGAAAATTCCCTGTCCTCGGCTAGAGAACATCACTATTTTTTGAATGGTTAAAATTTTGTAGAATGGCTGAAAAATGTTTTTCTAGACCGTTTTCTTTGGAGATCGACGGAAAAAAAATTTTAAGACCTTTTTTCTTAAGAAAACACTTGCATTTGTGTCCTTGGCCTTGGCCTCGAGCATTCCTGTCCTTGGCCTCGAGCATTCCTGTCCTTGGCCTCGAATTTTTTTTGTGTCCTTGGCCTTGGTCTCGAGCCTTATGTCCTCGACTCCACCTCTGATTATTGTAATATTTTTCATGCTTGCTTTTTTTCTCACTTATTAATAACAAATGCTCTGTTTTACCGGGAAGTTTGTCTTTAAGTTTAATTACTCCAAACTCTAGCTATTTTTCAAAGAAAAATTCTTACCTAAACCTTTACCTTAAACAAGTAAATGAAACAGATTCCGATTATTGTTAATTTCAGTTGTTCCTTTTTTGCTCCTAAAATTAAAATTTAGGCTGAAAAAAATCGTTTCGAATTAAAAATAAGTTTGGCAATGGAGAGAATTATTTGAGGCCATGATAGTATTATAATATTAAACTTAATATAACTGCTTAACTAACTGAACTTAAACTTATTTTAAACAGCAAGCATATTGAGTTTCTGCTTTACGGTCGAGTTTCAAGAATAATAAATTACTCTACTAATTCAATTAAAACTTTAAACGTTAAAACGTTAAAAACGTTAAAGCTTGAAGCCTCGATAAACCTTATTTACTTTAGTTAATGAAACACCAAAATACTTTTTTTCCAAAGACATAATAAAACAGATCTACTTCGTATGGAACATTGAAGTATTGTAATTGCTTTCATTAACCTTACATATTTTTGTTTAATAGGTATTGAAATAGTGGCGGCCGACTCTTTGGAAGAGACTCTATCCTGCGACGATTTATTTCTAGAATATTTCAACGCTTACTTGTCACTTCCTGTAAGTGCAAGTTTGTTTATTTGTTGTTTGCATCAGGCGCAAAGATTAATAGGGAAAGTAAACTCAAATTCAACATTGACATACAGCAAAAAATATTATTCAAATTTATGAAACCAAATAGAGATGAAGCTTTGCTGGAGAGATCTCGCAAAATTATGCTCAACATAAATCTATCATAATAGTGAGAAGCAATAAGCGATTAGAGTTCACAGCCAAAGACATCCAAGAATTATTGTAATTGAAGTTGAAACAACTTACAACGAAAAAAAAAAAACACTAGAAAATCTTGTAGCTAACGCACTACACTGTTTTTTTTGCTTTCTGCCATATAGCAAACGCTCTTGTCTTAACTGCTCTTAGAGTGATAATGGCAATAACAGCATTTCATCTGATGATCCTGTTGAAAATGATATAAATAAAAATTTCCCACAAAAATTTAAAAAATCTAAATTCAGTAAAAAAGCTCAAATTCCTTTTTCCGTTATTGGTGAATTTTCTCCCGTGATTAGTGAGCAAAAAAATTGCTACATGATTTTAAGATAACAGTGAATTTATTTTGACCAAACAAATTTTTAAACCCATAAACTACTTTAAGATTACTGCAAAGGCGATTTTGCATTTTTGATCTATTTGTATTTTAAACACTTTGTTCATAGAGTAATTGATATCATATCAAAATAATCCAATCAAATCTGCCAAAATACTCGCTGTTTTATACTGAAGCGTGTCCCGAGTTTGAGCGCCCATCTCCTTTTCTTTTGGCTTCTATAAAAGAAATGTCTCAGTGGTGGCGAGCCGTTGCCAATACTGGGTCCGATTTGACCGGCCGTAGGTTTGAACTTCAGACCTCCCACTTCAGAGACGAACGCGTTACCTTTATATTAATATCAAATCATACTTTGTACAGTATATTATAGCTACATATGGTCTATAAAATGGCTATGCACTCCATGGGGTAAGGTTATTAAAAATAGGAATTTGATGCAAAGCTGTCGGCCACTTAAACTGTTTTTATGGAAAAAATGTCACCAAGCAAGCCTCTCCAATCAATCGTCCGAGGTCCACATCAATTTTGTATAACCAAGAAGTATCTTATGAATCGATATGTTGGCGTGAGGTTTTGTTTACTCAACTGCGAGTGTAAAAGGCTACGCTCCTTGTGTAAACAATCGTGTAGGTTTTTTAAAGCATTTTGAAATCGATATGCTATTCATCTTTATTGTTCTATATTATCAAATTACGAAATGGACTCACTTCTGAAAAATAAATGTCTTATTGAAGCCAAACTAATAATATCTAAATATTAGTCCAATCCCTATGTTAATTTGATCAAATTGACTATGAAAATACCAGTAAAATTTTTGATTCGAATTTGCGTTTCATGCTATGAAACAAACACTTGATCAATTTCAAAGCATTAGAGTATTGTTGGGGGCTTGTTAAACCACTAATGGATCCAACTCATTATTTGTTTCAGATTTTGTTAAACCATTATTTTATTCCAATCAAACGCTTGTCATTTTTACTCTGTAAAATCAGCGGTAAAGAAAGAAGAAAAAATGACTTTTTAAATTTAACCTAAGCAAATTTTGAGTTTGGGATCACTTTGAAATCACATTTGCTTGATAACCATTGTTTTTAGCATACTTATTCTAATTGGATTAAAAATTGTTTTCTATCAGCCCGAAGTTTTCTGGAAAAGTTGTTTTAACAGTATTCATGTTTGTTTATTATTTTGAGTTATGGTTTCGTGCTGCATACAGCTCGAAATTGTTGTAAACATTGAACCCATTACATGACAATGACGTGTTTTACGAAGCCGCATGAAAGCAAAGCAAAAGTAACTCAACTCCTTTTTAAAAAGTTGACGAAACTACTAAGCATCAGCTCATATCACTTTTTACAATTGCAAACAAAACACCGTTATTTCTCCTGTTAAAACTGCACATCCAAAAGTCAACGCAGAACGGAATCGTAGCGCTCTACTTGGAACTCATTAGTTGCGTGTTAACAGCTTCGGAATATGGTTGCTAGTATAAAAACTTAAAGTCAGTTAAAAGTTTTTAAGTTTGTGGGCTGACAATTTTTTTACCACAGCCAGAGTGCTCAATTGCTACTTTTTTGCTAACTGTGACTTTTTTCCGGAGAATTTACGTTGATAATACTTTTCAATTAGTCTACACCAAACTCTCCAAAGTGCTATATTGATTTAGCAGAAAAACATTCCCTTTGCCAAAATTGATACACAGTCGCTTACTTACGAAAGCGTTTCATTAAAGATGCGCCGTTGACTGTAAATGAATCGTGATTGCTACTATGCAACATGCGAGTGCGGTACTCGATAATAGTAAATAAAGAGACCAAAACGATACAAACACCAAAAAAAGCGTATATAGCAATTGTATTGTAATTTTGCAAACATTATAAAATAAACGAGTTGCTTTTTAATTTCAATTCTGGATGCAGGCTTTTCCCCAAAGACTTTGCTATAGCAGATTCACAGGGACATTCCATGATACTGACAAAGAAACTGTCCCAGTGACTCCACTTTGTCAGGAGGCTGATGAAATTATTACCACAACAGGTATAAATGTTATGGTTCATTTGTTTTTTCTGATGGCAAGTTAGTGGTTATGGTGCTTGCCAAAATTTTCTGTTGCTGTACTGAATATATCTTCTTTTACATTAATTTAGCTCCGCAAAAAGTGAATATTTGACTAAAAGCACTAATTCAGTTTGGATGAGGAAATTGAAAAATTTAGTTTTCAAAATAAAAAGGATGCGTCTGAACAAATTTGAATAAAACCAAATTTGTGTTGGAGTGAGCATAATTCCTAATGCTGCAGTCTTCCTGACCGGCATGTTAAACTGTATTTTTTTTCTGAGAATTGTTTTTTTAGCGAAAGCAGTGTTTATATATCAAAGCACAAGCAAAAATAGCACTTGCGTCTTGTGATGTATCCGCCCAAGTGATACCAGCTCGATGTTATGGGTGTGAGCCAAGGAAGTGCATAATTTACCGATGACAACGGCTTAGGTTTCCATAACTAAACACTTCACACGATATAGTTGCCCGGTCGCTACATTTGTTTTTGTTTTTTAGAGAAGGGCAGAAATTAATCTACGTTAGCGAAATCCATTGCCACAAGTAGGATGAGCTATATAATTAACTAAACATTCTAATCAGAATAAAATTAGGGGCATACTTCGCTTTTATTAAATAAACACATAATCAGAGAATGAGCTATCACGACGCGTTTTGATCTTGCTAAAGGGTCTCATCAGGCGACAAAAATACACACAAAATTTACAAATTTTATACAACATATAGTAATAGCAATTTTAGCGTTTTCCGCGGGTTTTGGTATGTACCCTCAAACAAAGCACAATCGGTCGCAGAGAATGTTATGTATAACATGAGAGTTCCTTCTCATAATACTTCTATCTCAGTGACCGATTATGTTTTGTTGAACATGAGAGACTGAGGATGCATATCAAAACCCGCGAACAACGCTAAGGTTGTTATTGCTATACGTTGTATGAAATCTGTAAATTTTGTGCGTACTTTGTTGCCTGATGAGACCCTTGAGCAAGATCGAAACGCGTCGTGATAGCTCACTCGCTGATTGTGTGTTTATGTAGTAAAAGCAAATTATACCCGATACTTTTCTTCTGATTTGTAACCCTTATTAGTTTTTTTCATTTTTTTGTAAAAACAACCATCACCACCGAAATAACACGAAAAATTGTTTAGATACCAGCGGCAAAGAAACCATACAACGACGTGTTGTTAGCGCTGGTGGGGTGGGTTCAAAAACGTCAGTGTATGCCGCTAAAGATGACGAAAAAGAAAGAATAATAAAATGGGCAAGAGAACACCGTCTGCCGTTGTTTCAGGAGTGAGTATTACCAAGCGATGTTTAATTGATGATAATACTGAATTAATCATAGTTGTAGTAGTATTGTTTTAATTCTGGCAATTACAAGAGCATAAAAAAATAACGGTATCAAACAACAATTTACCACAAAAAAGATACAGCGACAAAATGATGCACGTGATTACAAGAAAGAAAATAGAAGGATGTACATATATCATACATACTAAACAACACACAAAGTGCATGGTCGCTTCGTCGTCAAATTCATTCATTTTCCGAATCAAAAAAAAACAAAAGCAAAAACTTAAACTAACCTAACGCAGACTTATATTGTAGTAAATTGTGGAAGATGCAAGCACTACGCATTAAAAACTCAGTCATGCTTATGTCCACTATCCCAAAACCACTAGCCTCGTGGCAAAAGTCTGTAGTGTTGGCGCTCTCGCACATTAGGGTGTTAATGATTCAGCGCGTCTTGTGAAACATCCTGAAACACTTAAATATTAAAAGGGATGATATTTTTCCAAAAATATTGATGACTTATTTCGTTTTCCAAAAGGCCTTGATATGGTTTTTGTTACAATCTGCTACTAGTTTCTTCAAAATAGTTTGGGTTCTTTAAGTAGTATTGCAACTTGGTTCATTTTTCTTTAGAACTCGAATGTATCGAGAACTGAAGTTGTGCAAACTGCTACTTCGACCTCTTGACTTCCGACGTGGAAGCAGTCGCATTCGCGGCTACAGTCGTTTGTCAATGGGCTTTGCAACGACGACTTCGCTTGTCAGTGGAACTGGAAGAAACGAATCCCCTTCGAGAGTACTTACCAGTCTGGATAATCAATCCAGTGGAGACTGGCCAGAAATAAACAGTACAAAATTTGTCGCTGCAACTGAATCAAGACCTACCAGCAGGGCTTTTAGTCTTCCTCCAACTCTTGGTTTAGGTAAGCTTCACGTAGTAAAATTAAACATAAAAAACTCTCAAATTCTCAGAATCATAGTTATAGCCATAAAACGTCAAAAGAACAATTTAATTCAATAAATTGAACAGCAGCGAAAATTAGAGACGTCTAAAGTTTGAAATTTTGATTATCACAAAAACAGTTTTTGTTTATTTTTTCAACCGGTCTTACTGTTTTCACAGAAAAAGCTTTTTCAATGATTAACAGAATCGATCATTCACAGACTATAAAAATTTATTATCTAAAAACAATAACCTAAAACCCCCAACAGCTTGTTTCGTCTTTTGACTCGTCATGAGGTTATCTTATTCAAACAGAATGTCTGGAGGGGATCTTATTCAAATAGTTATTCTACTCTGTTATTAGAGCTCTGAGAAATTGTCAACCACTTTTTGAAAGCACCGACCTCCACAGCATTATATCCAGTAACTGATTGATATAATCATGGATAAAAGTCTCACAAAAAAAACTTTTTTAGCCGACTACAACACACTGTACGGTACTTGTAGCCAGCTTCCAAAACTGTCTCCACACATCTGATGAACCCTAGTAGAACAAAACGGTTTTGTCTTGTGTTGAGTAAATTCTGCTATTTGTGCTTCAGAACGAACATGGTCTGCCACAGTTTTATATGAAACATCAGCAACAAATACAAGTGGAACACACGCAGATGAAAATATTGAACGAGAATTGGCACGACCACGAACACACAAACAACGTTACCCCATCACGTCCCCATCATCTAGATTGCACGATCAGTCTCAAGCTAGCAGAACGCATATGTACTCAGACTCAGGTCTGGGAACAACAGCTTTGGATTATGCTCAAAGCGGTAGGTTTGATTAACTGATAAAAGATTTGACTCTCGCTAGTTTCAGAAACAGGTTGACGAAGCTTTTTAAATACAGTAACTTACTACTTTTACAAGAATAATTACTTAATAGTTAAAGATTTAATGATTAAAAACAATAGTTTTAATGATTCTGAATGAAAAAGTTGTTGGGCTTAGCAACAACACAAGCTCTATACTAACATGCCATCGATAAATTCCGCTTTTGTTTGATTGGAAATATCTATGTCACAATTCAACGGGATAATTTTACACTTTTGTTCGTAAACAAAGACCATAAATCAAGTACTTTTTGACGACAATGGATTACATAAAAACCTAAATAAGTTAAATGTCATACTGTTTCACAATAATCAATCAAGCAGATCGTTACTTACAAGAATTTAAAAAATTAAATTTAGATTAAATTGAGAATATTATACCTCTTACAAAACAAGAGAAATTATTAAGTAATGGTACTGATGAAATACAAAACGTTATTTACAAAAATGATGCAATTACAATAAGCAGAACCTATTTTAACAAATTATAGCTTCACAGTAGAAAATTATGACGATATTGATTTTAATACTCGTACTTTATCAGTTAAACTGACCAGTGGTCGAGTCAATAGAGCGCCTGCTAATAAAGCAATAGACTTAAGCTCGATTCCCGGTAGGATCAAACCAATGACGATAAGTTGGCATTTGCAACTTCCTTGCTATGAAAGGAATAAAAAGGCACGGTGTGAAATCGCCACTGTCTGTGGTAAACAGGTAACCAGGCAGCGACTTGTCTTCGCTTCCTAATGGCCAAGGCAACTTGTCAAATAAAGTTGTAATTGCAATTTAATTTAATACTCATAAAATTGATCGTTCATTAGCCTGCTATTAATTGTCTTCAATTGACGGAGGTAGTCTGTCGATTGTTGATCCAGTGCAATATTGTTGTGGTAACAAACTTCTTTGAATTTAGTTGGGACGAGCGTTAAAACAAGAAACGTTCTCACACGTGCAGATACTTTGGGAGTTGGGTCAAGATGGGACAGCGAGGAGGATTATGAAGAACGACTGGCAGATTCCAGGGCAAGGACAGCAATGACGTCATCAACCCTTTCTGGAGAAGGATATGTAACCCCATCTGCTAGTGCCTGGAGTTAGTTTTTCAAATGAATTTGAATTATGAAAGTTAAACTTTTCATTAAACTTCTGGAATTTTTTCCTGCTTATTATACAGAATACATCAGACAGAAGCTCTGTTTACTCCATTGTGACTCATTTTAGATTTGTATTTAGCCTCAATTAACAAAATTCAAACTTACTTATAACGGCTCTGAATTTTACACTGCCACCACTGAATCAGTTTAGAGCTAAACAATCATTATTTCTCAAGTTATCGGCTATGTTGTCTTATTCATTTGATTTAACGTCGTATGCACCGACGTGGATCTTCGGATTATCCGTTTTCTACTTTTTACACTGTTAAACTTATTATAATAAAATAAACTGAACTGGCAGGTTCAGAGAAGTTATCCTTGAATTATGATTATTATAGCAATTTGCTCGGCTATTTATCCAAACTTTTCTCCTAGTTTTGTTAATCCTCGGATCCAAATTAATTCACGTTGATGCATTCAGCCATTTGTGTTGGAGATTGTATATTTGCATTCTCCACATTTACGTGGTTTTTACGGCACCTACAAATAGTACTCAATGCCAAAGAAGTAATATCTACGTGAAACTATAATTACATTTTTTCAAAATGTTACAAAAGCTAATTACTTTCTTTCAAGATATGGTCCAGTAATTTATTGTTTTGACCCGGTATTTATATTTTCAGAGTCGAAATACGAAGGCAAAAGTGCCCTTCGAACAGCAGATTCGCCCAGCAAACCTCATAGAGCCACAATCGTGTTGCCAAAAACGAGATCAAACTATCCCGTTGTACGAATTGCGACCGAGTACGTATGTCATATAAAAATGAATTAACAGCAGCCCAACTTTTGTCTTGTTTAGAGATACTTTCAAACATTATATTGAAATCTACTCAACAACCCAACAAGAGTGTCTTTGAAGAAATGAAAGTGCATTGTAGCTACTTCGCTGTTAAGTTTCAACTAAATTTGTGGTTTTTGAATGGTAGTATTCACACAAACGTTGAGGAAAAGTTTTTTGGGGGGTAGGAGCAAGTTTGAAATGAAGAATGCTATTTACTGCTTCCTAATAATCCTTGCTCTGGATTTTGCTAGATTTTGGCATGAAAACTTTGTCGAGAAATATCATGTACTGTTTTTCTTTGGTTCAAAATCAGAAAATAGCTTTGGTTAATCATTGCCAGGGCTTGCAAGCTTTGCTTCACCCAACCCCTAAACAGAATTTACCACATATGTTTTTGAGGTAGCCGAAAAGTAAAAAGCTTGCTTTGACAAAATTCAATAGCTCCTTGTAGCAGTTTTAGCTCATTAGCTCAATATTTAAGCATTTATTCTTCAGTCTTATTAATGGGCTGCTAGAAAAAGCATTTTAAGCTAACAAAATCGTCATCAACAAATATTAGGCTATTGTTTGCATTGCAGGTCTTCCACTGAGAATGGCACTACCACTATGAGTGCATCTGAGCCTAAGCAAGACGAAGTTGATGACGACATCACCTATGACGAAACAAATGATGACGATTTAGATGATGAACTCGATGATGAAGTAGGAGATTTTTTAGATTTTGACGACCGTGAATCTTCGTGCGAAGAAACAGAAACGGAAATAGCATCAATAGAAAAAGTCCATTCCATGTCCATGCAACATATCAAGGAGAGAATTTTTCGAACGGTGTGTTTTACCATTTTCAAATAACTTATGAATTTTGCTTCTATTCTTGGAATACGCAATAGGCTTGCTAGAGGTGGCTCTGTCAATGACAGATACAGCAGTTCATGTGGCTATCATTGTAACTCTCTACAGGACTTCTCTTGACCATGATCAACAACAGTAATGCTCAATATGATCAATTATTATTTGTGCTTTAATGAAATTGGCTGCAAATTTATCACTACTATCAAAATTAGTGCCATAATGCCGTTTTAAAGTATAATACAAAATGCTGAGAGTAAAGCAGAAACTCAGCTTGTACGTACTGTAGGGTCAAAAAAGTTCTTAAGACAACTTTGACAGCAAAAAAATGTTGGAAAGCTTGGATCAAAGGCAAATCCTTCTAATATTCACTTAGCAAAGAGATGCTTAATTCACATGAATGAACCAACTCGTTAGAATATTAGTTCTTTGTAGAAATTTCACCTCTTTCTGTTTGGACTTGATATTTCAATAAGTTAGCATTGGCAGCGATGTCAGGGCTGATTCAAGCTTACCAACGTAACTGGAGCAATAACATTTTTGATTCAGAAATCGGGAATGGACAGTTTCCTAAGGTTTCTTCAAGGCACAGTTGGAGAACATCTGGTTGCGTTTTGGCTGGATACCGAAGCTTTCAAAGATTCTTTAACAAAATACGAAGAAAGGGGGTAAATATTTTGAAGTTTAGGCTATTATTATTAGAAGTAGTACATAACTGTAATTGAGAATGTAGTACATAAGTAGTACTTATAGCAGTAGTACACAGTTGCGTACGCAGGATTTTTCAATGGGGGGGGGTTTGAAAAGTAGCATTAAAAATTTGTTTGCGATCTACACTTTGGCGAATAAATAACTCAGTGCAATGTAACACGATAGAATCAAAGTCACACAGTGCGTAATGCTAATAAAACTTTTCAAACAAAAAACAATTGAGCACTAAGCATACATCTATAGTTAACATCATAAGGTTTGCAACTGAACGATCAAGAAAAAATTGTTCAAAACAAAAGCTAAGAAAACTCATATGATTATAAATAGTGCAAAGTGTGGCAGGCGGCTAGCCAGAAATTCGCAATTGGGGGGTCTGTTTTGGGGGTCTGGGGGCCGAGCCCCCAGCGCTTGAAAATTTTGCAGTTTTTTCAAAAATAACTTAATTTTAGGGCAATTTTGATAATAAATAATGCTTGTGAAACGTGGCATAGAAATTGGTAATGCAAACGTGGTTAAACTGTTTGCATAAATGGGCTGCGTGGAAGGTGGCTAATGGTAAAATTTTAGCTCTCTTGTTTACATGTTGGTAAATCATAAAATCGTATAGTTCAAGAAAGTTCACACTGAGTAATCTATTTCATCTATCTTTATAGAGAAAAATAAATGGGGGGCAACGGAAAAAATTTTGAAACAAGTGATTGGTAATTAACTAATACTAAGTACCCCCCCGTATTCCTAAGTTTATAATATCTTTGTTGATGAAACCTATGTTTAGCATTTTTATACTAGCGATCAAATTTGATAGCTTGTTTTTGGCCATTTTTCAAAGTTTTCATTACCGGCCAGTTGGTCGAGCGGTAACGCGTTCGTCTCTGGAGCGGGAGGTCTGAGGTTCAAATCTCGGGCCAGTCAAATCGAACACAGTGTTGCCAACGGCTCGCCACCGCTGCGACATTTCTTCGAAAGGAACTGTGTTGCCCGGGCGCAATGACGCGGAGATGGGCACCGCCAACTCGTTACACGCTTCGGCGTCTTACAGCGAGTATAACGAAAGATTTGATTTGAATTTTGACAAATTAGCCCCTCCCCCTAAATTTATGTTTCAAAAGATGCTTCAAATCACTTTTTAGTCGATTCTAGCGCAAAAACCAGTCTCAGAAGTGCTAAAAACGTGGTATTTTCCTTATTCTGCATTTTGGTTGACAGGCCAATGGGGGGGCTATAACCCCCCCCCCCCACCTACGCGACTGAAAGTTACTCTGACTCGTAACACGACATTCCAGATTTTCAGTATTACACTTAGTCGCTTACAATGTTCATTAAATAACAAAAAAATTATTTACTATAATTACATATTTCGTATTAATATGAGAGGAAAGGAGGAGCTTGTTTGTTTTGCGCAATAAGACGATATTTCCAATGATATACGTCGGATCAATAGGGAGGATGGTTTAAACCCCCATCCCCCTGTGTACGCCTTTGCGCATAAGTGAGCCATGAGGGCGGTGGCTAATGGTAACATTTCAGTCCTCTAATTCACAAGCCGGTAAATCATAAAATCATAATTTGAAAAAACTCACAAGTTTTCATGCTTCGATGTATCAACTCGTGCTACGTGTAGTTATCTGCGCTAGTAAGATTAAGTGACTTTAGGTCCGGTTCATACAATAATCATTTTGCGAACTTGCACCATAATACCTAGCTTGGACCATATACTGATAACGCAAGAACAAACGATTGGATTCTATCTTGCTTAAAGCTATGTGTGTCTTTGGGTGTGATTAGTGTGTAGTTGTGTTTATGCCTCTGTACTGCTGAACCGATCTTTTTTGATTCCGTCAATAAAATAAATAAATTTATATTCTGTAGTTTATGGAGTGAGACAGTTGGGAAGGGGGGGGGGGGCGAATGGAGGGAGATTTAAGTGGATGAATAACTAACTAATGGCAGTGGCTATTTCGCGTCTAGAGGCAAAATAGCCCCATGTTATTTTACCATTTGGAGGCAAAATAGACTTAACGGCTATTTTGCCGCAAGTACCAAAATAGCCCTAAGCCTAATCCTAACCCAAACCTTAACCCTACCCCAAACTCTAACCCAAATCCTAAGCCTAATACCAACCCTAACCCTAACTCGAACCCAAACAGAGAAAAAACACTATTTTGCCTCTAGAGGCAAAATAGTCTCTTCCTTAACTAATACTGAAACCCCATCTCCATATTTTTGATGAAGCCAATGTTAAGCATTTTTAGCGGTTAAATTTGCTAATTTTGGCAATTTTTTGAAGTTGTTACTGATTTATAAGTTATATCTTTGACAAATTAACCCCCTTCTCCCCTAAAAAACTCTAAATGCTTCAAAAGTTGCTTTAAATCATGTTGGAGTCCATGTCATTGCAAAAAAAGTAGGCTCAGACGTGCTAAAAACGTGACATTTTCTTTATTGTGCATTTTAGTCGACAGACCAATGGGGGGGGGGGTTGAGCCCCCAACCCCCCCTTGCGTATGCCCTTGGTAGTACATAAGTGTAGTTGTGAATGTAGCTTAAAGAGATACTGCTCAAAATCGGTTTCATTGAAGAAATGAAAACTACTTGAAGTAATAAAGAGGTCCCCCGAACTTTTTTTCCACCATTCCCCTTTATTCACGAAAATAAGATTTAATTCGTTTGATTCCGTACCTTTGGCAAGTCTGCATTTCGCGATTTTGTTACATTACAAAAGGCATAACTTTGCAAAAATTCTCGCTAACTAAGAAACGCGTTTACCAACTGGTAGCAGTGAGAGGCCTATAACCAAATCTGAAAATTTGGCTACTGCTACTGGAACCAGCAGACCCAGGCTACCAGTGCTGGTCCACAGCAGGCCTTTAGTGATGTCACATTTGCGAAATGCAGGGTTGCCAATGGTACGAAGTCAAACGGATTAAAACGTATTTTCGCCAATAAAGAGAATTGTGGGAAAAGGTTTAGGACACCTCCATATTATCTAAAGTTGTTCTTAATTCTTCAATAAAACCGATTTCGAGTATTATCTCTATAACTAGAGCTTTAAAGTATTTGCAAAGCCGATGTTAGTCCATTGAATGTCCGTTGTTCACAGAAAACAAAATCATATTAAGTACAGAGAAAGGCAAAAAGCAAAAGTGATTTGTACTTTTTAGGGGTCGTATCCACGGAAATCCTTGGTCTACATCTCTCTTTCCTTTCTTAATACACGTACTGCGATAGCAGAAACAAACTGCAATTTTACAGGTGTTTGACTCCTCATTTCAATACTTCGTCGACTCGGGCAAATAGGAATCCCGATACTGAAACTTCATTGCGACTAAGAAGACATCGACTCTTTCGAAATATTTTGGATCGTCACAAATTTATTCTGACAGACGAAGCTCGGGAACAGATTCGAATTGCTCAGGTAGAGTGATGCAGTTCCCCGCATGTCTTGATTTACCACGTTTTTCGTAAAATTTTGTTTTTCACTGCAATGACCAGACTTCGAAATCATAATTTTGTTAGTATCACTGAAATGTTTAGGTATATGCCTACTGCCTAGTCTTTATACAGTGGGAAATACCTGTAGGTTTCGATATATTTAAAACAATTTTTCAAAGTCGTTTTTGCGTGACAAAAGCAAAAAAGAAAAGCCTCCAACCCGGAATGAGATTTTTCAAAAAGTTCATAAGATAAATCACTTTCTTTAAAAATGTACTAGATGTTAACAATGAAAACATGTAAAAAATCCAGCTGCCGCAGTGTACGTTTCAAAGATGAAAGAAAAAAATATCAATCTGCTATTTTAGGCTAATGAAGGACTGGGTCACCACGTGTTTTCTCGAACCCAGTATGACGTATTACGCCGACTACGTTCATATTGGCTCCCTAGATTCGTTATCCACAAAGATGCTGATCCAACTTTTCAACAACGTTTAGTTTCAGGTACAGTAAATTTGTACAGTAATTACACAACAACTTTTGCTTACAGGAGAATGAAAAAGTTATGCAACATTATAATTAATACTACAATACTAAAGTCCCTAAAAGAAATATTCCGCACATTTTTTTGTTTTGTTAGTTTACTGTGAATTTACAATTTTAGTAACGGATTACATTTGCGGTCATGCACAGTAACTTTTGCTTGTAGGAAAATGAAAAAGTTATGCAACATTAAAATGAATACTGCAATTAAAGTTTCGAAAAGAAATATTTCGCACATTTTTTTGTTTTGATTTACTCAGAATATAATTTTTTTAGTAAAGCATTACATTTGCTGTCATAGGCGTAGCCAGGATTTTTGATTGGGGGGGGCCCAAACCACAAATCACACGCAATGACGTCATCAGAAATTTTCGGAAAAGTAATTTTTTGTGGGGCAAAGATATCGTAGAATGGAAGATCTGAAGCCGTAGCCTGATGGCACTTTGCCAGGATTTTGGTAAAGGGAGAGGGCGAAAACTAATTGTTGTAAAGTGTAAATGTCTAACTTGGAAGACGTGTTGAGTAAGCTAGTGTACTCAAACGTATCACAGACGGGGGTCTGGGGGCAGAGCCCCTAGCCGCCGATGGCTGTGGGGGTCTGGGGGCAAAGCCCCCAGCCGCTGGGCAATTTTTGTAAGTTTTTGGAAAAAAAAGCTATTTAAATCCCATTGGATCACATTTCGCACGAGTTCAGAGCCATTTCAAAGAACAAGATTTTTAACATTTCAAAGCCAATCAAAAAAAATTATTTGTTCAATCCTCTTTTTGCAATTAAATCCCAAAACACGTTTAGAATCTTGCATTATGGTGTAAAATTTCAATTGTAAGTGATTTGGTCTATAGGGGGAAGGGGAAGTAACGAACATTGCCTCCTGCAATACTTTAGCAGTAAATAATTAAGTTTATAATAACGTTAAACGAGGGCCTGGGGTGGCAACTTTTAGGTCAAAACTCTTAGATTTCTCACAGCTACGTTTTGCATATAAATTGTTAAAAGTTTGCATTAAGGGGCCCCTGGCTCGGGAACCTTGGTCGTCAGTCAGGGGCCCTTGGGCTCCCTGGTTGCCAGTTAGAGGCCCCGTAGCCCCTTGCTTGTCGGTTAGGAGCCCAAGCCCCCTGGTTGTTAATTAGGGGCCCTGGGGCTCCCTGGTCGTGAGTTAGGGGCCCCAGGGCCCCCTGGTCGTCAGCTAGGGACTCCAGGACTCCTTGGTTGTTGGTCAGGGGCCCTGGGGCCCCTGTTCGTCAATTAGAAGAGCCCCGGAGCCCCTTGTTGTTGGTTAGGGGGCTCCTGCTCCCCTGGTTGTTGGTTAGGGGCCCCCTGGTTGTTAGTTAGGGGCCCTGGCACTCCCTGGTTGTGAGTTAGGGGCCCCGGGGCCCCCTGGTCGTCAGTTAGGTACACCGGGGCCCCCTGGTTGTTGGTTAGGAGCCCTGGGGCCACCTGGTTGTCGTTTAGGGGCCCCCTGGTTGTCAGTTAAGGGGACCCCTGGTTGTTGGTTAGGGTCCCTTGGTTGTTAGTTAGGGGCCCTGGTCGTCAGTTATGGGCTCCCTGGTTTTCAGTTAGGGGTCCCGGATCCCCTGGTTGTCGGTTAAGGATTCCAGGGCCCCCTAGTTGTTAGTAAGGGCCCCCTGGTTGTTAGTTGGGGGCCTCGGGACTCACTTGTTGTTATTAATATTATTGTTAATTACTGTTATGTGCGTAATTGCTGAAAAAAAAAAACTGCAACTAAACATCGCCAGGCTATGTTGTCGTAACTTTTTGTCGTTAGTGGTATTTTGATTGGGGGGGGGGGCCGGGCCCCCTGGCTACGCCTATGTTTGCTGTCATTCAACAATACAGTGAGATTATAAATACGACTACTACATTCTTTTTCATTTGAGAGAAATTCTGATTGATACTTGAACCTACTTATTTTTAAATTTGTGCGTTTTGTCCTGATTCACCCTTAACTTCCGCATCACATTTTGGAATTTGCATAACCAGGTAACTGGGACGATGATGATGCTTTCGTGTACAATCCTCCTGTCATTGACAAAGCAATTTCATCTTTGCCAGTGTTTTCTCTCGGATATGTGAATTTCAATGAAGAAAATACCACTGACCAAACTCATATATCAGTGCAAACTTTAGAGGTAATTACAGAACAAGCAACAGTAATCCTAGATCGTATGCACCAACGTGGATTAATTTTGATCCGAGAATAAACGAAATTTATGGAAAAAGTTTTAAAAAATGGCTGGGCAAATTGCTATAACCACAAGTAATTCAAGAATTGCACCTCTGAAGTTACAAATTCAGTTTATTTTAATGTAATAAGTTTATCGGCGTAGAAAATGGAAAATTGATAATTCGTGGATCAAAGTGAATTCACGTTGGTGCATACGAAGCCTAGTACCGAGTAAAATGCAAGATTGATTCGTCATTGACTTGCCTGATAGCATTCCAACATAATAATTGATAGATGATATATACACGCTGTCACGTAGAAACTTATTTAAAATGCTCGTTGCTATGAGCATCGAAGTTTATTATACTGGAAAATTTTTGTTTTCGTGTTTTTTTTTAGGAATTTTTTTTTTTACAATCTTGATTACATTTTTAATGCAGTCAGCAACGTCGCAAATGATTGGTGCTACTGCTGCAAGGCCATCCACGTCACAAATAAGAACGATGTCAGCTCGATCAGCCTCGTTCCATTCTGTTATGCGCGCTTTAATTGCTGAAGCAGAAGCAGGCTTTCCATTTCGAAATTACTTAAAAAAGTAAGTTTTGAATTCATTTTACCGCCAATAAAACTACAGCATTGTATAATAAGCTCAATAAAATAACAAAACAAACAAATCAACTCAATCAATAAAATAAACAATGCTTTCTCAATTCTAATAACCCAAGAAAATTACGACTCTTTTAAAGCAACTCACATTAGATATGGACTGAATATAGTATTATTAAAGTTTTGTCATACTTTGCAAATATTTTGTGTGGAATTTTTTGTACCAAAATACCAGACTACCATAATTCGTCTTTTAAACTCTTTACTTTGCAGTTGCGAAAAGAAAACGTTGCTAAATACCTATGATTTTTTAATGTGCTTGGAATATCTAACGCATTTGAGTACAAGAAAATTTGTGCATAAGAGCACCAGCGAAAAGTCAGGTAAGAGTTGTTAGGTGCTAGTCTTAATTTCCCTCTGACCATAGGCTTAGCCAGGATTTGTGATTGGGGGGGGCAAACCAAAAATCTCAAGCGATGACGTCATTACAAATTTTCGAAAAAGGGACTTTTTGTGGGACAAAGATATTGCAGATTAGAAGATCAGAGGCCGTGGCCTGTGTGTTGGCTTATAACCAGGGTTTTGCTATAGGGAGAGAGCTCAACCCCCCCCCAAAAAAAGTGTAAATTGGGATGGGTAATGAGCAAACTAGTGTGTCTTTCAAACGTATCATAGACAGGAGTCAGGCGGCGGACCCCAGCCGCCCGAGGCTATGGGAGTCTGTGGGCGAAGCCCCCAGCCACTGGCGATTTTTTTGTAATTTTTTGAACTAGCTATTTTAATGCCATTGGATCACAATTCGCAAGTGTTTAGAACCATTTCAAAGAACTTATAGATTTTGAACATTTGAAAGCCAATTGAAAAAATTAAATTATTCAATTCTCCTTTTACTTACAATTCAAGTCCAAAACACGCTTCAAATCTTGCACTTTGGGGTTAAATTTAGTAACTGATTTGGCCCAGGAAGGGAAAGCAAGGTACATTGCCTTGTGCAACATTTTAGCAGTAAATAATAAATCACTCGAAGATTTTTCCAAGAGATTTTTGTTTTGTTACAAAAATAAACAGTTATAGGAGTACATATACGACCAGGGGGCCCAGGCCTCCTCAATTCAAATTTAATAATTAGTATAATAAGCATTTCCCCCAGCTAAATTTTTTTCAAAACTATTTTGCCGCGAAAAAACTGGAAAGGTAAAGATGGATTGTTAGTTAAAAATGGAACAATATATGGTTACGCCTACTAACCATGTTATTGCCCGGGCCGGATTTACATTGCGCGGGGTACTTGGCAGTTTGGAGATTTTCTCAACATCTTTCTGCCAAAAGTAGGTGAAGACCAAAAAAGTCTCACCATCTGAGCACGGCGCCCCTAGAAGCAGATACTGTGCCATATTTTGGTAAATCCGGCCTTGGTTATTGCATTACGTTCATAAAAAGGTAGATGAGGGCCTGAGATAGCAACTTTTAGGATAAAAACTCTTAATTTCTCCCGGGCTATGCATTTAAATTGGTTGGCAAAAATTGAATTGGGGGGGGGGGGGCAGGGACCTTGTATGGTTGTCAGTATTGTTGTTAATTACTGTTGTAACCGAAAACTGTTAAAAGAAACTGAAAAACAATAGGCTTTTTTGTCACATTTTTGTCATTGGTGACATTTCAATTGGGGGGGGGGGGCGGAGGCCCTGGACCCTCCTGGCTACGCCTATGGGGCCCTGTGCCATATGGTAAATCCAGCCCTGGTTATTGTATTACATGAGGGCCTGAGGTAACAACTTTCAGGACAAAAACCCTTAATTTCACTCGGATTATACATTTAAATTGGTTGGCAAAATTTGAATTGAGGGGGCGCGGGCCCCCTGGTCGTCAATATTATTGTTAATTACTGTAATACGCGTGTACTGTTGTAAGCGAAGATGCTAAAATAAACTGAAACGGAAGAAACGAGGCTGTTTTGTCACATTTTTATCATTGGTGGCATTTCGATTGGGGGGTGCCTGGGCCCTCTGGGGCCCCCCTGGCTACCCCTATGCCTATGACAAAAGTTTTTTGATTGCTTGGCTGATTTCTAGTCTAAGCAACCAGCCTGGACACCCAGAGTTAGAGCCACCAGAAGGGCAACTATTTGAAACAAGCACTGCAAAAAGCTTGTTCTCTAACAGAATAAACCCTACTGTAATTTAGATAGATTGTTTACGGCTTACATCGATTAAAATATGATTAATTTCTATCAAAAAGAAAAAGAACTTTTACACAAAGCATTATCTGTGAGGTTATTACTTTGCAATTGAATGCATTTTCTTTTTGAATGTCAGGTAACCCTTGATTGTGAACTTTGCAGTTTTAATGGACAGCGTTGAAGCTTATTCATTGTATAGCGCCTTTTTATCAAAAGAATCTCTGTGCAGCATAAAAGTTCCTCGAAAATTGTCATTAGCTTCCATGGAGCAGGCATTGAAGAAAGCAACCGCCGTTGGATCAAGTAAATTACATAATTTTATTGCCGAGGGCCTCAGAAATTTTTTCAGGGGGTACGATGACTGATAATAACAATTGTGTTCCACCGTAATTTTGGTGAAGACCGAAAAAAAAAAAGGTCTTTGCCGGAATTCGGCTAGGGTTTGGCCCAAATGCAGGTGAAGGCCAAAATAATTGACTACGAGTGTTATAATCTTATTGGGAAGTTTTACAAAACACATAACGTGTGTCCTTTAGGATCTTTTTAGGGCTTCCCTAGGCCGGGGTACGATATACCTCCGAAACCCTCTCGTATAGGCCCTGTTTATTGCCATCTTTATCATAAAGCAATAACGTCGTTTCAAATCATGACATGATACTTCATTACTACATGATTATAAAAGAGCTGAGTGTCCTCGAGGAAGATCGCAACCTTTGATGCACAAACGAAACGACAAGGGTCTAGTTTTTTTGATCAATTATCTTCTTAATTCAATAAAGGTGCGTTTACACCGGACGCGAAGCGAAGATTGAAAACCTTCGCGAGTGGTCGCTTAAGTCACTTGCTCAAAATAGGGCGACCACTCCAAATAATTTTGTCTAAGTGAGGTTAAGGAACCTCACATGAAACTTGCGACGGTTGAAACCTTTCGCAACTTGTTGATGACGTCAAATTTTGGTTGCTTCTCGTTCAGTGTAAACGCACCTTAAAGCCAGAGTTTGGATCACGTTAGCAAAAGCTGTGTTCGATGCTCAGCAGTTGAAATGATTAGCTTGAAAATTTAATTCTAAGTGGTACACTGGTACTTGTAGACAGTCTAAAAGACTTTGTGGAGTCGTGGACACCCTTGTAATCTGAGTGGGCGAGCTGGCAGACTCCAATACCAATTGATCTAACTTGGCTTTTAAGTTGATGAAAACTAGTATCAATCATTGTAATCACAAACCATTATTACATAAATTATTGCCTGCAATAAATTTTCAATATTTTTGTATGAATTTGATCTGCTTTTAGAGCAAAATACGGTTTCGTCGTCTTTGTTTCGTCACGTAAAAAACTTTTCCATGAATGTTTTATCGGCATGTTTAAAACAATATGAACAATATGAAAGGTCAAAATATTTCGAGTAAGTAAAACTTTATCAATTTTGAAAAAAAAAATAATTTGCTTATGATCTAAGAAGCTTTACTGACTTTAAGCTTAAACATGAACAGTATATCTAGATTTTATATAAACTTGAAATAAGAAAATATTGAACTGTTAGGAGCTTATGTGTATTATGCAATTTCTAATGTAACATATTGTAGTTAGCAAGAGCATTTCTTCCAAGTATACATCGTGTGATATCACCGGATAAAAAAATTAAAAACACCATCAAATGGCTGCCCGAAGACTAGAAGCAAAGTTGAAGATAAAACATAGTTTTTTTTATAATTATTGATTTTTTGCGATAGATCGAAAGAAGGCAAACCGCTGGAGCTGTTACCAGAACCAACCATAAAGATATCTCCAGGGTCAAAAACACCATCAAAAGCAGACGAAAGCAGCACGACCTTAAGCGAAACAACCAGTGGAGTCAGTAGGCCATGGCTCACAGGTAAAAAGGATTTGATATTCCAATTCCTACTACTGCATACGCCGGTAGCGTGTCGGAGAGAGGGTAAAGGCGTTGTTTTTACGACCGGTCGACTGATCTGGGTCACTTTGTCGCGTCCTTGAATGAGACTTTTTACGATAATTTATCTCTGCTTGGTGGTTTCAGACAAGCAGCAAATTTAACTTGTGAGATGTAAACCCAGCCGTCAAGCGGAAAACTCGGGAGATGGTTAACGCCTAAGCGATTGGGGTCGTCTATAGAATAACGCCACTATCGCTTTCTCGTGACACGAGGATAAAGATGCGTCTATCAAAATCAATGAAATGCAGTCAAAAACCCTTAAATGATTTTAAGGCTGAATAATACAGAAAAACATAACTTTCCACACCTGAAATTAAAATCAAGTTCAAACTGCCACAACGAGGTAATATTTGATTCAACAAAAACAAACAATCTTAGCTTTTCTACGTAATAAAGTTGTTTCTACCTGTTTTATTCAGATGACGACACAACCGAAACTGATTCAGCCAGTACAATGTATTCCTATGACGTTGAAAGATTACGACAGCTTGCGCAATCGATCAGGCAAAAAGGCGCTAAAAAACCTCAAAGAACTCCACCCAAAAAAGCACCTCAAAAAAAGAAGCTTCTAAGGAGGGGAGCCACAGCAATAAGAAGTCACCAAGCATCAAAAGTAGGCAATGTTTCTTTTGTGTTTTGCAACATGTCTGTTAAGCTCGATTCCAAGTGTGCCTGGGTGATGTAGAGCGCCACAGCTCTTTCATATTCTCTTTTTTTTTTTAGTGCTCTAACCTATACGGGGCTGCTCCGCAGAACTTTTACCTTACCACGACCGACAAAGCTACTTGATTGAATACTTGAATTTTAGAATTGAGTAAAATCTGGAACATTAACAAACTTTTGAAAAAATCATGCTCCCATTTCGGAAAATACTCACAAAATAATATATACTGCTCGATAAAGAAATAAGCTTTTATGATTTCACCTCCTAATAAAGCAATCATTGATACATTCATAATTTGTAAAAAAAAACAACTTGAGGTTTGCCAACGCTTAAAATTTCTAATGAATGTATAAGTTTAGTAGACTTTTTGTATTTTCGAAGGTTCAATTCACCCTCCCAGAAGAAGATAAAAAAGATAACATGGGCGATGACTTAGAACAACTCGATGAAGATGACGAAGAAGATGAAGAGGGAAGTGAAGAAGAAAAAAAGAAAAAGAAGAAAAAGAAATCAAAGTTGCACCAACATCCAAACAGAATGACCTTTGCCGAGATAAAAGAAAGCAAACTGCTCTATACATTCTTCAGAAAATATGTCATGCAATGCGAAAGCGTTGAGGTAAAAATATAACATATTGACAAGAAAGTGACAAGAAAATATGATAAAATCTTATTTTCTCGTCGAAAAGTAAAGTCCAGAAAATCAGATAAAATCTTATAATAAGATAAAATAAAAAAATTTATTTTCTTGTCAAGGGACAAGAAAGTAAAGACAAAATCAATCAAACAATTGTTCCTTACAATCCAATTATGATCAGTATAGCAGTTTAAAGTACAGCTGCAGCGGCTGCAGTCAATTAGCCTGTTTACAAAACTTGCAACATTTTTAGACATGTGGGCGACTGAACGCGGATTGTTTAATTAATCCTACATACAATCAAGTATTGTGTGGCTCAATTTTCTAAAACGAAATAAACCAATTATTTTATTTTGCAGATTCAAAACGTGATGCAGATGTATCAACTGTGCGACGCTTTGATACTTATCCCTGCTCTTGAGTTGGACAGGAAAAATGTTATATCTGCCGAACTTGTCAAGACATTTCTGCATCCATCAGGTAGGTATTCAACTACAGCGTTCAAATTCAATTAATTAAAATGCAATAAAAATTTTAATTATTTAGGATAGATTATCGCTACCTGTCTTAGGTGTGGAAAAAACAGATGGAGTACGGGACAGTTTTAATTTTAAAAACTGGTCTCGAAGTTGTATTATTTGTATCGTACCTCCAAAGCTCGCACTCTCAGTAATTCTATATTTTAGAATTAGAAGTCAATGGTTTGGAAGACTACTGTTACACGTAATTTTGAAGAGTAAAGCTTTAGAAAAACGTTACGAAACTGGTAGTTCAACACAATACGCAAGAGAAATGCGCAATACTCAATTGTCTTACAGTCTTCTCATAGAAATTGCTTTGAGATTTGAAACAAATTCTGTACCGGAGTTAATTACTTTTGAATTATAAAACCTAATCAAATTAATCACTAAAACACATTGAAAATAAAGCTCTGTAATTTCTAGGCCCAAAACAAATTGCGATGCCAGCTGAACGTACTGCCCAGTACTACGGTGAACTCCCAAACCCATCAAACGAATCTATTAAGACTTTGCAAGATTATGTCTCACCCACTCTCGACCAAGCTGCTGCTAATTTTTCACTTGGATTCGGGACGCAATTAAAGGTGGAGTTGTTTGTGACAAGATTGTTGTTTTAAATGATTTTAGATGTTCTTTAAAAAGAATCACGAAAAGAAGATTTCGATACCGTAGGGTTTTAGCTAGCAATCCATTTTCAATGATCAACTATCAGTATGCATAAAAGCTTTTAACTCTTGCAGATTAGAAAACCAAGTTTTGTTTTCGGCTGAACCAAAATATCTTTACACAATGTGAAAGTATTTCTCGGAAAAAATCGTAATTTTACTTTAAGTGAGCGTCCTAAGTTTTTTAAAACTTGTCAGAGGTTTTGGTTCAATAACTATTAGGCTAGTTGGCTACACGCAAAAGAAAATAAGTCAAACTACATTTGACGACCCATTGATTGGCAGAATAGAAATAATTTGCGGTTGATTAATTGTTGTATAGGAATACAAGCTGACTTTGAAAAGTGATTTGGGGCAACACATGAACAAGGCTGAACTTGCTTTGAGGACTCTGACTTTGAAACCGAGCAGCAAGAGGAGAAAAGCCCTTGGAAAACATTCAGCTCGGCAGACTCCGACAAGCGAGCACAAAATCATGTTCGTTGAGGCACTTGATCGCGCGAAAGAAGGAAGCTTGCCTTTGGATCTTATCCATTTCTACAAATACCTGCAAGTAGGTTACTATAGGTGATTCGAAAAAGAAATTCTTATACTTGATTGTTAAACCAATGCCCAATCCAAACACACAGGGGCCTGGCTAAGCTAAACTTTCAATGCCAAAGCAAGCAAGCAAAATTAGCGTTCACAAATATTTATCCTTTAAAACAGTTGAAAAATATTCTGTTTAATTATGCAAACTTTTTCCCACTTGTCAGATACTAAGGATGAACAGAATGTAGCTGGAGCACATTAATAATTTTGGAGGATTCGAAAAAAATTGCAGCGTAAATTAGCCAGAAATGTGAAAAAAAACGCAAGTACAGTAATTCAGAAATTATCTTTTGTGATTGAAGACTTTCACAAATTAATAGGATTTAAATTTTTTAAATACAGTGTGCTGTACTATGCATGATAAGTGTCGCGTTAACTCAAATAACACAAGATGACTGTGACTCCAGCGTGGTTCTATTAGAATGCCGAAAAGAGCAGCGATCAGATACGTTGCGCAATAAATCACATGACGTCATTACGCATGAGCGGTTATGCAAAACTACAACACCTAACACTACATCCCCCCTTGAAGTTTTGAAGGAGGTCGAGAAACAATAACAGAGTTGCATCAAAACTTATCATATTGCAAACGGTCAGGTGGTTTTGAAATTCTGCCTGAAAGAGTGACAAAGCGATTAAAAACACCATTGTCATTATCAGTCATTTCACGAACATTACAATTGTCAGGCTTAAGATTTTATGTTGATTGCTCACCTTCATTTTCAATACACGGTTTCAAAAATTTGCGATTACGCACAACAGCACTACGGCCAGAAATATCAACAACATAGAATCGTGGTTGTGCAGAAGGCCCAACTATGCGACCTCATAAATCCTCATAAAAACCATCATCAATATAAACACACGAGTCATTTTTCAAAGACGGCAAATTACGAACATTATGGCGCTTATCAAAATTCAACTTTTCACGTGATTTAATCTGTTGCTCCTTTTTTCGAAAGTCATGCAGAAATGACCATTTAGGTTCAAGTGTAGCAGGCAAATTAGGCACAGTACTACGCAACGATCTACCCATAAGCAATTCAGCAGGACTATAACCAGATTTAAGTGGAGAAGTACGATACGCTAGCAAAGCAAGATAAGGATCGTCAGACTTTTTCAATAAACTTTTGACGGTCTGAACAGCTCGTTCGGCTTCACCATTGCTTTGAGGATATCTAGGACAGCTAAACGTGTGGCGAAAACCATAGCACTTAGCAAAATTACGAAAAGTAAACGAAGAAAACTGAGGACCACCATCTGATACAAATTCTTCAGGAATACCAAATTTAGCAAACATAGATTTTAAATGCGGTATTACAGCATCAGAGGTTGTTCTTCGATCGAGCAATGCTAATTTAACCCAACGTGAAAAATAATCAATAACCAGTAAATACACACAATTTTTAAAATGAAACAAATCGCACGCAACTTTTTGCCAAGGTCGATCTGGTAAAACAGTTTGCAATAACGGTTCAGTAGGATTAGCACGATATTTAGCACACAAACTACACGACTTCACAAAAGATTCAATATCACGACTCAAATACTGCCACCAGATAGTTCGAGCTCTGGCACGACATTTACTTATGCCCTGATGTCCATCATGAATGTTATTCAAGACATTTCTTTGCAAAGCAATAGGAATAACAATACGGTCACTTTTTAACGAAAGACCCCGTTGATATGAAAGATCATTTCGCACTTGGTAAAAAGGCTGCAAATCATGACCTATACAGGATTGCGAAGGCTATTCATTATCACAATATTTAATCACAAGCGAACAAAGTGGGTCTGATAAGAGCTCATTAGGAAGTTGAACTCTTTTGTTGAATACTGCTCGCTCATAGATGACGTTTTTTCGAATCGCAAAATAGCCATCAAACTTAGTCTTAACTGTATTGTAGTTCGCGCTTGCTCGACAGTTAGTTGAAACAAAATATCGTCCACTTTGTCGCCAAGCAGGTACATAAGCGTGTTTACTTGATTTTTCTCAACCTCATCAGAAAGTTTAGAAGCGAGACGATAACGTTCAAATCTTCTAATCCAGTTCGGCCATTGTTCTGGACAGTTAAAATTAAACGGATCTGGCGCTTAAATAGAAAACCAAACAGCTATCTTTTGCAGTAGGTATACAGTAAATACGCTCACACTGATCTTCATGCTTCTTAACTTTCAAAACACTTCTGACACCATGTCGCGTTAACTCAAATAACACAAGATGACTGTTTACTCCAGCGTGGTTCTATTAGAATGCCGAAAAGAGCAGCGATCAGATACGTTGCGCAATGAATCACATGACGTCATTACGCATGAGCGGTTATGCAAAACTACAACACCTAATACTACCATAAGATTTATAAAAGTTCGAGTTGTGTCTCTGAAAAATTGCCTTGTATGATTCTAAGGTTAACTGTTTTAACAGCAAGGATAATTTGCTATTCTTGTTTAGGGGTTTGGATCTCAGGAAGGTTATCCACTTATTCACAACGATTTGTTGTTCTACGTCGAAGTAAGCAAGTTTATGGCTTCTTTTCACGACGATCATGATTTAGTGACACTGAAAAGAAAAATTATCAGCATCCGAGATTGTTTCATCGATTCAGAAATGGAAAAAACGTTACAAGTTCGTAAAATTTAAATACAGTACCACAGTTTAAAGTAGGACTGTCTAGTGCCCAAACTCCGTATTGCCCGAATAAGATGATTCTGCAACCCACGAGTGGTTTAGAGATAAACTAGCAGAGAAATATTGCAAGAAACCAAATCATTTTGCATTTGTTTAAGTTGGTCACCACGTAAAATTAGGGCAAAAATCATGTCAAAATACGGTGAAGACCTTTTGTTAATTTTTTCTGTGTGGTCTTCAGGTAAAAATCTTAGTAAAATACGGTGAAAATGAAAACCCTTTTCTAATTTTTTTTTTTTTTTGATCTTCGCCAAAATTTCTGCAGTTTTTGCATCAAGTCCTACAAGAAAACGTTTTGTAGTTCGGGCCGGCGCTGATTGTGCGGCTCGCTCAATTTTCCTGCGGCCCGTTTTTCAAAACGTTTGGGCACCCCTAATTTAAAGCATGCATTCCGAAAACTTTTTTACCGCTAGCTGTAAATAATAACTATAGCAACAAAAATTAGTTAATCCCAATAGCGATTGTAACATAACAATAGAAATTCAATGTAAGTTACTACACCTTATAAAAAAAAACCTTTCACATTATTAAAAGCTTCTGTGTCTTTCCAAAGAACACATCGAAGCATTGCCTGTTCGAAAATCGAACCAGGGGTCAGCAATTTTTCGATCACCAGCAATTACAAAACGATTAAATTTATGAGACTGATACGACTTTTTAAAACACACACATGTTATATTTTTGTAAAAAATACTACAGTATAAAATAAACTGTAATTATATCATAATGTTTAGTTACGAAACCCAAAACTTGCTAAAGCGGTCTCGAGCAATTTAGACTGCGGTGTGTCGCAATGCATTGAAAATAACTGGCAGATGTGTTGTTAGGTGCCATTTTACCGTTTATTTTTTTATCCTTTGCTTGCTCAAAGAAGTTATTTGGTTCTGTCAGATTGATATAAAAACTGGTACGGCGGAGAGATTGCGAAGAGCTATGGACGCGTTTGTTCTGGACAGAGGACGAGACCCGCACGTTCCCACGCTGTTTGATGATGCACAACACACAGTTTTCAACGAATTGTTGCCTTTCTGGGCTGGGTTCGTGACCGCAATGTCACCATCAGAAAGAGAAGGCAAAAGACCAGGTAAATTAACCACTTATCTGAGTGATTAACAACCTGCAATTGTAATTTGCAGTTACTTAACTATACATAATACTAATATATAAAAATTTGATTAAAAAAAAACATTTCATTCACATTTTTTGAGAAGCGCTCGTTTAAAAATTAAAACCAGTGGAACATCGTTCTGTAAAATAATGCCCCCAACAGGCTGTTTTGCCGCTAGACTCTTAAAGGAGGTGACAGTAAATGTAAACATTAAAAATTCAAATAATATCGCAAAAATAAAGGAACAAGTGAAAGGTTAACTAGCGTGTAAAGCTCCTACTTTCCTCCGCCCTCAGGTCACGGCCAGGGCGGACGAACTACAGCGACAACCACCGCCCCCAACAAGGTAAGAAAATGCTCGGATTATTTAGTTCTTAAAAGCAGCATAAGAGCACGGAGCCTCCTTTGGGTCATGCTGACAAGTGCTATACAGTGCTTCTCTTACTACCAACACCCACAATGGAGCTTCGCAAGTCTTCTCTGAATATTACCGAACCCAATTTGAAATCGTGCCCGCCCGCCCATCCGGGTATACACTTACTCATTCAGAAGCCAACATAGCTAACAATAATCAGTGCCACAGCAAAAGTAATAGCGACGAAATCAGAATATATACTGCAAAAGAAAAATTAATATTTCATTTACTGAACTGTTTGGTTTTGCAGTGCTGAAAGGCGAAAGGATGCAAAAACGACGTCTAGAGGCCTACAACAAAGCAAAAGACCCTAAAGTGGAATTTCCAATTCCTGATTCACAACCAAAATTTGATATGAAAGGGATAGAATTCACGTTTTCAGTGAATGGTGGAATTCAGTGGAAAGTAAGTTGAGAGAGCACACTAAAATAAGGGCCATTGTAGTAAATATTGGAATTGAGCTGCAAGTACAGTACCAATAAATGCTTTCGAAAAAATAACGATTTATTAGGCAAACAGTAAAATGTCAGCATAGTTTGAACCAATTTCAAAATTTTTTCAATTTATTTTGTTCAATTCAAAAAATAACACGATACGCAAAAAATTGTAATTACATTTTATTCGCCAAGTTGCCTTGGCCAGAAGACAGCGAAGGGACCTCTCGGTTTTCACGTGTGTACACACATTCAAAGAATTTGAACAGGAAGCCGCGAAGGACCTCTCAGTCAACGAGCCAAGCTGCCACCTGCCATTTAATCATGTCAAGCTGCTGGCTGTGTCAAATATTACAAATTCTATTTGAGTAAGGCTTTGCCTAGTTTGAATCAGAATCCTTTGTTTAATGATCTATACACTTTGTTTAAATGATTCTTATTGTAACTACCAGAGGTGGAGTCGAGGACACAAGGCTCGAGGCCAAGGACACAAAAAAAATCCGAGGCCAAGGCCAAGGACAGCCTTTCCGAGGACAGACACTCTCGAGGCCAAGGACAGGAATGCTCGAGGCCAAGGCCAAGGACCAAGGACACAAAGCGCAAGTGCTCTCCAAAAAAAAAAAAAGGTCTTCACAAAAATTTTTCAAGCGATCTCCACTAAAAAACGTTTTCCAAAAAATTTTTCAAGCGCTCCACAAAATTTTAACATTCCAAAAAATCGTGCTGTCCTCGAGCCGAGGACAGGCCAATTTTCGAGGACTTGACCTTCGAGGCCAAGGACTTCAAAATGTGTCCTCGAGGACTCCACCTCTGGTAACTACGGATTATATTTAAAAGCAATTAAGTTCTACATAAACTTAAACATTTTTTGCAATAGCTAAAGTATACCAAGACATCCATCTAATTTGTTGTTAAAGCCAAAATCAATATCGATCACTACAGTTTCTATCAAAGACACAAAAACTATCTAATCTTACTGGTAATATTGACAGAGATTCTCCCCAGTTGGTGACCGCAATGCTTATATCAAATATCGAAAAAGACGATAAGTAATAGAAATATAGTAGCTCTAGACGTACAGCAGAATGCTTTTAGACTGCTACTTACTTAACAGTAACTTTCATGTTGATGTAGTCCAACAGTAGATCATAGCGAAGTGTCTTTTCTTGAGTACAAAAAAACAAACAAAAAAAAACGGTATTTAATGTTGCATGCTGTCTCTAGATTTAGTACATAAATCTTCAACATTGAAATTCCGTTTTTTTGCAGAGGATATAGTTTAATTTTATTGATGTCTTAGCATCATGCTCCGCTACCTAGTGACATATACTACTTTGCGCGCAGTAGAATTCATTTCATTAGTAATTTACCTTAAATCTACTCAGCATTTTTGCTTATTCTAATTGATTTCGTGCTTTGTATGGTGGTTGGTGAATAGACTCTATTTAGCTGTTAATTGAAGAGTCAGTTAAGGTGCGTTTAAACAGGACACGACGCAACGCGAGGCAACCAAAATGTGACGTCATTGACAACGTGTGAAATGCATAAGTGAACACAAATTAGTTCATCGTTAATAACGAAGCTAAATTTTTTATTAACAAGTCAATTCGTTAAAAAGTTTTTGATGTTAATGGACTAGATTAACTTGCGTTACGTTTCGTTAACTTCCATAAAGGTTTTCATCCTTGATTTCTTGCACCATTCATTCATCGTACCGGTACAAAACAGTTTGCACTGGTAACACTTGTTGTGCAAGCACAAGTTTTATAGAAAAACCGAAGAAAGTAGCCCTTTTTTGTGGCAAATAATAAGCTGCTGCCTCAAAGTCTATCTATTATCGCTGTTCACAACTTCCAAAGCTTTTCCAATCGCAGCTTCGTTAGTGCATTTGAACCTATTTTTATCTTGAAATTAGATTAGACTGTAAAATGTAACTTCCAAAACGCAAAAAGCCCGCCATAGCAATAAACTTTTCCTTACAATCAGCTGAACAGTGTTATTATTACGTATTCCAGAAGTGAGTGAATAAAAAATGTAGGCTAAACGACACTCAAAATGTTAACAAATTAACGGACTTCAGTAACTTCCGCTGATTAAACCTGAAAATAACGAGTTAACTCTAACAGAAGTTTGAAGCTTGCTGACGGATGATATCGCGTCAAGCTCATTTATTTTTATGATCTGTATCAGTTGGGCCTCGAACGCACATTTATAGTTCTTATTTATGCAGCAACCAAAAAAAAGCGTTTGCCTGCAGCTCGTTTACACTTTACTTTGCGTCGTTTTTGCACAGCTTTAATAATTATTTTTTCACGCTTTTTCCACGGTTGCTAATTACTTAAGCACCGAAACACATGTTTTGCTTATTCTGATTTTTAGTTGTCTGGCGGTTGGACGTACTTTGCAAGAAAAGACTTCGCGGTTTTCTGTAGTATTTTTATTTCTGCGAAACTTTTGATTATTTTCATGCCGCGTGGATTTTATTTCAACTTAACTCAATAAATTTTGATTGAGTTTTTTTTTGTAGAGAAATTGTTTAGGAGAGTGGGAGCGGTGAAGACCTGGACGTTCCTTCCAGGTCACATTTAACATCTAGTTACGGGTCATTCTGTAACAACGGACTAGTGGTTAACGAAGCTAACGTTTTGCATTAACTTACCCCCCTATACATAGGCGTAGCCAGGATTTTTGATTGGGGGGGCCCAAACCACAAATTACATGCAATGACGTACGTCATCAGAAATTTTCGAAAAGGAACTTTTTGTGGGGCAAAGATATCGTAGAATGGAAGATTTGAAGCCGTAGCCTGATGGCACTTTGCCAGGATTTTAATAAAGGGAGAGGGCGAAAACTAATAGTTGAAAAGTGTAAATGTCTAACTTAGGAGACGCGTTGAGTAAGCTAGTGTACTCAAACGTATCACAGACGGGGGTCTGGAGGCGGAGCCCCTAGCCGCCAGAGGCTATGGGGGTCTGATGGCAAAGCCCCCAGCCGCTGGGCGATTTTTGAAAGTTTTTGGAAAAAAAAGCTGTTTAAATCCCATTGGATTACATTTCGCACGAGTTCAGAGCCATTTCAAAGAACTAGATTTTTAACATTTCAAAGCCAATCGAAAAAATTTATTTGTTCAATACTCCTTTTGCAATTAAATCCCAAAACACGTTTAGAATCTTGCATTATATGGTGTAAAATTTTAATTGTAAGTGATTTGGTCTGTAGGGGGAAGAAAGTAAGGCACATTGCCTCTTGCAATACTTTAGCAGTAAATAATAATCCACTTGAAGATTTTCCTCAAGAGATTTTTGTTTAGTCATGAAGTTTACCAGTTATAGGAGTAGTGATGTAGTCAAGACCCTGATGGTCAAGACCTAGACCAAGACCAAGACTTGAAAAAATTTTCGAGACCGAGATCGAGACTCGGTGAGTTTGTTTGAGACCGAAACGAGACTTCGAGACCCGAGATTTTAGAAGCAAAACTTATTCATGTTGACTATCGATAACCCTTTTCATTAGGCGCGTAGCCAGGATTTGGAAAAGGGGGGGGGGGGATTTTTTGAAAGAGTAAGAAAAGTGCAAAGGACCTTAACCCGAATTTTCATTATTCTTGAATCAGTTTCACATGGTTTGTCCGAAATTTGAGACGGAATTTCTCGGAAAGCTCTGAAATTCGAACGTTTTTTCCGTTCAAAAACAGGTCGTCTCCAAAAAAAAAAAAAAAAAAGAAAGGTCTTCGCCGAAATTGAGTCTGATTTTTCGGCCAAAATCGGAAATTCCAACGATTTTTCTGCCCAAAAACAGGTGGTCTCCAAACAAAACAAAAAAAAAGGTCTTCAAAAATTGAGTCTAATTCTTCGGCCAAAATCGGAAATTCAGACACTTTTTCACACCGAATCACGACATCTACTTCACAACTTCGGCACCCAATTTCCTTTGGGGGGGGCTGTTTTCAATTTTTCACCAAAAATCGGCCTAAAAAGCAACAAAAACGTGCGATTTTGCATACTTTACAAGCCAATGGGGGGGGCTCGAGACCCCCCCGCCCCCCCCTGGCTACGCTACTGCTTTTCATGGGTTTTCCTTAAACAAACGGCCAATCGCAATACAGTAAAACGACCATAAACCAAAAAATGAACTTGGGCCACGGGCTATTCACAAGCACATGAAGAGATGACGGCGTAGCTCAACTGTCAAGCGCCCGAAGTAGAGAAATTGCAGTTCGATGCCATCGTTCGATTTATATAAAATGCATCTTAAATTTGCTTAAGTTTCATTACCAAACTGCTCGTGGACTAATCTAGAGGAATTCGATTTTGAAGCGAGTGGCTAAATAAAATTAAAATAAAAACTTTCATAAACTCGCGACTTAGTGCACGGGCATTCAGCAACACTGCACCAAAGAAACATCGCAGCGGGGCGAGACGTTAGCGACACTGTGTCCGATTTTGACCGGATCAAGAATCGAAACGATGACCTCACGCTTCGATGGCAGTGTCTTTCACTACTAACGCTGACCGGTCGTTTGAATTTAAAATAAAGCGGACTTGCTGAAGCAGTTGCATTCAGATAGTTATTTTAATGACAAGAAGGCTGTGCTGGTGGAATGTGCGAGTGTGTTTTCATAAACAAGACATCAAGATGAATGATTCAGTAACATAGTGGTCCTAGTACATGGCAAACACCGTAATGTATAACAAATACCTGAGTTACGGTATTATTTCTTATCAAGACTTTGTTTCTCCGATACCGCCCTGAAAATCTTTTGGGGTCACGCGCCTTCCCCATTTGGTGGCCAATGTTTGTACCTCAGATTTGTACCTCAAGCTATTTCAATCTTCACTAGACCTAATTGTTACTCCTAATGCTTGATATTTACAAAAAAGCAGTGGTAAAGTAGACTTAAGTTCATCATTCTGAGTCTGCAATCTTAACTGTATCATACTACGAAAGATCTGTTCAACAGAATGAGACTGAAAACAATCACTTTGAGGTCTGAGCTGTCCTGATTAACCTTCCTTAACCAAACCTCATCGCACTGCAAAGCTACTATGGATGTTTGGGAGGATTGTGGGATAAACCCACTGTAAAATTCTAAAACTCCACGTTCTAAAACTCCGTAATCTCTGGACGATATCAACTACATCAATTATGTGAACGATAACTATATGACTGTACGATTACATGACTATATGACTCTATGTGATTATACTATACTATGTGACTACATGACTCTATACTATACTATAACTATATGATGCCACGCCCGAAACAAGTTTTATATACAGGTTCCATCTCTGCCTCTTTTGTCCTAATGACGTCGAACTTTGGCAAAAGAAACTAACTTGAGCTCGCGCGCCCACAGATAAAAAAGATAGAAAAACATTCGTTTGGGAATCTGAATCACTCAAACGAGGCAGATATGGAGCAACGCTGATACATAGCAAAAACATGACACAGAAACAAGTTGAAGCGTTCGGAATTTGATTCACTCGGATAAATCATTTGGTACATGGTCTGCTTGATTTCAGCATTTGCACGTGCTATAAACATGATCAGTTCCTTCGCGCCACACTACCACCCAATACTCGGTCCACGAGCAAGGAACCTGAACGAAAAAAAGGTTTAGAGCATTTACTGCCAGAAAGCAAAAATGTAGACAGCGGCAATTAGAACCTTCAACAAAGATCAACATCAAATAATACCGCTTAAGCAGCTTCTTCCCCTCCAGACTGTTTTACATCACACCTTTCGTAAGCAAATAACAAAGATAACAATGAATAACAGGTCGAGCAGTTTTCTCCGACGGCTCTACCTGAGTTTTTTCGAACCTCAAGTATCTCCCATTGAGTAGCCATCCATTCATCAAAAATTGAGGTTTTATTGCAAAACTTTGTTTCTCACGATCTCAGTGCAAAAACATTGACGGAAATAAATCAAAATTGACCAAAATGAATAAATAAAGGAGATTGTTAGAAAGCAATTAAAAAGGTGTTAAGACCAAGAAAGTCAATCGAATCTTTGCTTGCGTTGCTTGTATTAAATAATTAAATTCAAAATTTTACTCCTACGCCTAACCAAGATTTTGAGTCTCGAGACTTCTCATATTTCAAAACCATAATTTTTCGAGACCAAGACTCGAGATCGAGACTTGAAGTTTAAGTCCGAGGCGAGACTTTCAAAAATGTGTCTCCAGAACCGAGACCGGTCTCGAGAACTCCATCACTATGTAGGAGTACATGTAAGGTTAAAGGGCCCAGGCCCCTTCAATTGAAATTCAGTAGTTTGTTCAATGAGCATTTTTCCAAGCTATTTTTAAAAGTATTTTGTGCGTAAAAACTGGCGAGATGAAGGTAAATCGTTATTGAAAAATGGTACAATAGTGGTTACGCTTACTAAACATGTTATTCCCGGGCCAGATTTACATAGCGCGGGGCCCCTGGCACTTAGGGGATTTTTGCAACATCTTCCTGTCAAATATAAATGAAAACCAAAAAAAGTTCTACTATCTGACGGCAAGGTCATGGCACTAAGCCATATGGCAAATACGGCGCTGGTTATTGTATTAAGTTCATAAAAAGTTTAGATGAGGGCCAGAGGTAGCAACTTTTAGGACAAAAATCCTTGATTTCACCCTGGTTATACGTTTAAATTTCTGGGAAAAAATTGAATTAAGGGGGTGCGCCGGGCTCCCTTTGTCGTCAAAATTATTTATTGTTAATTACTGTTGTAAGCGTGTTCTGGTGTACACAAAGATGCTAAAAGAAACTGAAAATGAAGAAACAAGGCTATTTTGACAAATTTTTGTCATTGGTGGCATTTCGATTGAGGGGGCCCGGGTCCCCTCGGCCACCCCCTGGCTACGCCTATGATTTTGAGACAAAATCGCTCCCCTAATGAGTTTTTTCATAAAAAAAAAATTTAAATCAAAATTAAAATAACTTTTTTTCCAAAACGAGGACTCGAGTCAAGTCACTTGACAGTTTTTTGAAACGTCCAAGAATTGCATGACATTATTATGACGTGGACATGTGGTCCTTATTATTATTGCTTACTTTTGTACGCGTAAATCCTTAATTAAAAAAACTGCAATTCCGGACTGGGGCAAGTTACTGGTTATGCTCTCTTTATATTTATCATTGGTAGTGTTTCAATTGGGGGGTTTTCATTACCGCCTGTGTTATAGCTTTAAGTTTATAATAACGTTAAACGAGGGCCTGGGGTGGCAACTTTTGGGTCAAAACTCTTAGATTTCTCACAGCTACGTTTTGCATATAAATTGTTAAAAATTTAAATTAAGGGGCCCCTGGCCCGAGAATCTTGGTCGTCAGTCAGGGGATCTGGGGCTCCCTGGTTGCCAGTTAGAGGCCCCGGGGCCCTTTGGTTGTCGGTTGGGAGCCCCAGGCGTTAATTAGAGGCCCTGGGGTTTTCTGGTCGTGAGTTAGAGCCCCCCCTGGTCGTCAGTTAGGGACTCCAGGGCCATCTGGTTGTTGGTTCGTGGCTCCAGGGCCCCCTGGTCGTTAATTAGTGGCCCCTGGTTGTCAGTTAGGGGGCCTGAGGCCCTCTGGTTGTCGGTTAGGGGCCCCTGGTTGTCGGTTTGGGCCCCCTGGTTGTTAGATAGGGGCCCTGGGGCTCCCTGGTCGTCAGTTAGGGACTCCGGGGGCTCCCTGGTTGTCGGTAAGTGGGCCCCCTGGTTGTTGATTAGGGGCCCCTTGGGTGTTAGATAGGGGCCCCCTGGTTGTCGGTTAAGAGCCCCAGGGCCCCTTAGTTGTTAGTTAGGGGCCCCGGGACTCCCTTGTTGTCATTACTATTGTTGTTAATTATTGTTATGTGCGTAATTACTGAAAAAAAAACTGCAACTAAACATCGCTAGGCTATGTTGTCATAATTTTTTGTCGTTAGTGGTATTTTGATTGGGGGCGGGCCCCCTGCCCTCCCTGGCTACGCCTATGCCCCAATAACGAAATGTCGCAACCGGTCGCAATATTGTTGACGAAATGGTCAGCCTATTTTGAGCAAGCGATGTGAGCGACCACTCGCGAAGTTTGCCAACCTTCGCCTTGCTTCGCGTCCGGTGTAAACGAACCTTTATCAAGTTCGAGATCTGTGGGATGTCGGATTTGTCTTGGTCATTTTGTAAGAATGTTAACAAAAAATTATTTTTGAAGGACAAAAATCTTGGAGATCCGAAGTGAAAAACCATGATGTTCCGCGAAACGTTATGTTCTAAACGCCTCTAAAATTTTGTTAGGTCTTAGGCGGCTTTTACCGATCACGCGTATTTGCGCTGTAGAAATACGCTCATCATTTGACGGAATACATTTTGCGTTTTTTCTTTTTCTGCATTTACATTGTAAAAGATGTCATACGTATTTCCGCTTAAAAATACGCCTGATCGGTAAAAGCCGCTTTACGCTACAAAAAAACCTGCCCCGCAACTGAATTTGTCAAAAAAAATTTCCTTTTTTTATTTAATTATTGTGTAAACGGTATACGATAGAAAATTATGGAAAGTACTCTTTTGGTTTTTGTTTTTTCCTACTAACAATATCAGACAGTTGTCATTTGTAACCAATCAAAATCAGTCCGATTTGAAAAGTGAACATTTTAAATGGGAAAAAAATTCATCTTTAAGACTAAATTGTGTGCTTTTGTTATCCAAGGATAAATTCTTGGGATCATATCAGATATTGTCAATATTTTGATTTTACTCTTTTTATAGGCCTGGAGTGACGTATCTTCCAGTCGTTCAAACACACCACCAGTCACAGGAATCATTGAAGTGGTTAAAGCGCCACCTACCGGCCAAAGACGAATAGTACGGAGATCTGGGTTCACCATTCGTAAGCTTCAAACTAGCAAAACAAAAGAATCAACGCCTACGAAACCAGCGTTTCCTGCTTCTTTACCACTAAACACTAAGTCGAAGACTGTTACGAAAATAAAGCCAATAGCTGCTAAATCTTTCTCAGATAATCAAATAGGAAAAAAGAACGTTACGTATGCCACCACTGTTTGTTAATTAATCTCTGAGCAGAATGTTTAATTATTTTGAGGCATTTTTTTAAATGTATTAAAATAGCAAAATAATTATGTTGTTGAATCTGAAGAGAGCAACTTAAGCTTAAAACGAAATGTTAAGTTCGCATTGCCTTCGATTTTTGAATCTACTAAAAATTTTGGCAAAGAATTATTTCGCAGCAGAAATTGGAAATTCATTGCTTAGTCGAAATCATATCAGACTAATTCAGATTCTTTTGGGCCATCTTTTGTAAAAAATTGAGTTTCCCCATCTGTTAGCACAAGTTAAAGCTGCATCAAAATTATGCTTGATAAATCTTCATGCATTTGCATTCCTGTTCATTATGTATGCTACGCTAGGGTGGAGTGAAAAAAAAATTTGAAAAAAGTGTAGTTCTTAAATCCTGACAAATACCCTAAAAACCCCCCAAAAAATGTTTTTGGGCTGTTGCCACTTTAGGGGGGCTAGCAACACCCCCAAATCTGTTTTAGGGGGGCCAATTTACCCCAAAAGGCCATAACTTGAGAACCGCTTATCGTAGAGACTTCATCTATAGCTCAAAATTTGCGTAATTGCCATGTTTATATCAGCTCTAAGAAAAAGTTTTAGTCTATTTTAATCACAGAAAAAGTTATGACCAAAAATGTGTTTTTTCTGCCATTTTGTTGAAAAATCATGTTAATAAGCTTGTGTTTATGCACTTATCTGCCCACATAGAATCTAGATTACCGCCATTATTACAAATGAGATTGAAATAGGACAGATACCAGTTAACGCTGATGTATATTTTACAACATGCTGTAGACTAAACTTAAGAGAAATGTGGAATATAAAATAGCTATTTAACCAGCAGAGAAACTCTTCACCCAAGCATTTTGTCTGCATTTCTTATGAAGCAAGATGTAATAAGTTTTACAAACAGAAGCAGTTTGGTGTACCGAAATGCATTTCAAATAACGTTTATCTAATTACAACCACTTACATTTAACAACATAAACTTTACGCAATATTCAATAATATAATGACGTTTACCCATGTAGGTATACAATATCAATTGAATCTAAAATGTAAACCCAGAGGCATAGTGATAAAGAATTTTCCCATTATAAAGCAAGATTCATTGCAATTTAAAATTTTATAATCCACACACAAGGGTTCTATTAATAAAAAAAAACACTAGTCCGAAAAGATACCACGCAAGTTTGTCTGTACTGTATACCTTCTCTAGTTTACACCATTCCATTGCCGCCCAGCCGCCCACAAACATTAAACATAAGTAAGCCCGCTTAAGTTTTCGATTATCCGCTACCTACACAAAATAAAAAATGTCAAAACTGCATTTTAGTATTGAATGTTTTTAGAAGTTTACGAGATTTAATCTTCTGCCGAATCATCCCATCTCTTCGTGCAAAGCCTTCAACTTGAGCTGATGCCTCTGTTACCAACTTTACATGGCGTTCCACAGACTGGTTATGACATGGATGGTCAAGCTTCAATGGCCTTGCTCGGCATTGTTCAATTTCTGTATCCGTTAAGTGTTCAATTGCAGGAGGCTGATGTTGCCAGGAAGTCAAGTCCACCATCTTGTCAAACGAAGTGGCGGTTAGATTGATTACTGGCACATTAAATGGGCGTACCGACAGAGCTGAGGATGTATCACAGGTTAATTCTGAAGAATGCTCTTCATTAACACTCATAGCAAGGAGATTCGACGAATCAGCTGATGTTAATTCTCGACGAATTGAAAGAACTTTGTTCACTCCTAGCATTCTAATTTTCTCATCATCATCTCCTAACATTCCAACCAAAATATTTTCCTGGTGAGCAAAAAATCCGTTTCGTTGCACCACTTTTAATGCAGTTTCCCTAACGATTTCATTTGGAACATTAAGAATTCTTTGGACTAAATTGAACAAATTTTTAGAACCACGAGTTAGTTGACTATTTGACTTGATTTTAAACCAACTTGGGAAGTAGACTTGAAGACAAAACTGTGCTAAGATTTCTAAGTTAGAGGAGGGATTATCCATGGAAATGTAATACCTAAGAATGCGACAACCGAGGGTAAGCCATCGCGAATGAACTATGGGACCAACTTTCAAATATTGCAAGTCGCTGTCAACAACTCCTTCGATTACAGCAGAACATATCTTATACGCATAATGCTGGTCAGCACTCAAATCTTCTATGACAGATACAGGCAACTTTACAAAATGTGGATTTGGGATTGATTTAAAATGAGCAGCAACAGGCCAGCTTGAAACTTCTCCATTTAGCGATTTTCCAATTGGACCTGAAAACGAGTCGGGGCTCTTAGTGGTACCATCAAGCATGGTAAAAACATGCCGCAATGGAAGTTCATTGGTATGTAACAAACACACCACCCATTGCAGTGGTTTGTTGAGCAGCTCTTCCAAACTTCGAATGCAGCCATTATATTTGCCAGTCATCGATGCAGTGCCATCTGTGCCAACTATGGCAAGCTTATTATGTAATTCCGTGTCAACACTGTTGTTGAAAATCTTCTGTGCAATCGTTTTTCCTTTGCCATCCTCGGTGGAAAAGTGTGTCAGATAGTATTCGCCAGGTTCTCCAATCAGTGTATAATGATCTTCAAGTTGTACCGATTTGTAATACTTGTCATTTGGTCCCTGGATGGTGACTTGCGTGGCATCCTTTCTGCCATCAAAGTAAATGGCATTCACTAGCTTGAAATTTTCTTGCTCCTTCTCCCTGATTTCAGTCCGACATCGCTCTCGTTCTCGTCGAAGCTTGCTGCGATCAATAACGTAGGTCTTGTCGTTTTCCGTTATGAAACCCAAATCCTGCATTACACTATTGGCAATCGCAGCAGCAGCTCTGTATGATACTTGAAATCGTTCGCTCATTCTAGCAAGATTGCTCCACTTCATTCGATTTTGACTAAATGACTCTGCATCCGGAACGAATTCGGAAGTAGTAGAAGACTGTGAATGCTCTGTTTGCACTGAGCTGCAATCTGAGACATAACCACAAGCTGACGTGGAAGGGGCGGCAGTTTCAGTAGAAGAACACGTCGGTTCTGTTGATTGAGGGTGGCGCCTTAAAAACATCTTGTCAGAAGAAGATAAAGGAACAACAGTATCCATACATTTGCCAACTCGTTCACTTTTTTGATCTTGGTAAAACGCATAATCTGCTTCTGCCATTCGTAAGCCATGCTGTTTCTCCAGATTTTTTTCTCTGTTGATCATCAACACAAAAGACATCAAACAAACTATCAATTGTCTGCATAAATTCGGATTCTCTTTGCAAAAACGTATTTCCTCGTCTTGATTTTGTCCAACGGTCAAGTGAACTAAATGAAGCGACTAAGTTCTGAACTTTTTTTGATATTGTGTACTTATGAACCGGATACACATTGCACCAAATCCATCTGTCATGAATTTCTTCAGCTATGTCATTTGCTACGGTCTCAGTCCGAAAATTTTTTAAATGAAGAATTCGCTCTATCACTTGTCGTTTTGTAGGCAACACACCTGGAGGAAAGCTGTCGCGACTTGTAAATGTATGGCCACTATGTAATGTCTTCACTGTATTTGAACTTCTTCTTCGCATTCTTTAGAATTCAAGTCAATTATATACTACAACGTGATGGCTTAACTGAAAATATTTTAGCTAAATTCTGTAAAATAAATACAGTAAAAGTAAAAGTCATGTTAGAATTTATACAATAGACGATTTTATGCTAGGGCGCAAAATGTTTCAACTGATTTCTGTTTTTCTTTTCTCACAGATTTGGTTTTGCTAAGGAAACCAGTGGCTATCAAACCAGCTTCAACCTATTTGTAATAATGCCTGTAATCTAGATTCTACATGGGCAGATAAGTGCATAAACACAAGCTTATTGACATAATTTTTCGATAAAATGGCAGAAAAACCACATTTTTGGTCATAAGTTTTTCTGCGATCAAAACAGACTAAAACTTTCTCTTAGAGCTGATATAAACATGGCAATTACGCAAATTTTGAGCTATAAATGAAGTCTCTACGATAAGCGGTTCTCAAGTTATGGCCTTTTGGGGTAAATTGGCCCCCCTAAAACAGATTTGGGGGTGTTGCTAGCCCCCCTAAAGTGGCAACAGCCCCAAACCAATTTTTTTCGGATTTTTAGAGTATTTGTCAGGATTTAAGAACTACACTTTTTTCGATTTCGAAAAAAAGTTCTTTTTCACTCCACCCTAAATTGCTACGCACCTTCTCACAATTTTGTAATAACTAACATACAGCTGCATGCGCGTTTAAAAAAGATGAAAAGTGATTGAAAAAATAGGGATACCCAAATCCGGTTCATTTGACCTACGCCCGGTTTTCATTTTTTTCACGATGAATTTTCCCTGAACTAAAGTTGGATTATAGTTATTATGATGGGGAGGTTACGAACACTTTGCGGTCTTCTAGTCAAGCAACCAACCAAATTTCGGTACTAGTGTTATAGCCTGAAGTCAGGGCTGCAACTAAAAGGGGGGGGGGGGTAAAAGGGGGCAGCGCCCTTCAAACCAAATTTTGCCCCCAAACCTGCCAGCACGCCCCCCAAAACTGCCTTTTTCCTTGCGGCAGTTGCAAGACGTCCTTTGTTTTGCCCTTTTTTCTTGGGACCAACAGAGAACCCGCAGAAAAGTAGACCAATTTGGCGCGATGACGTTCTTTTTCTGGAGATCAGCATAGAACTTGAAGTTAAGCCGACCAATTTGGCGCGATGAACTTCTTTGTTTTTCGGAGATCAGCACCAATTTGCTCAATTTTGGCCACACCTGCAAAAAAAATTTGCACCCAAGGACAACGCTGTAGCTGCGTCACTGCCTGAAGTAAATAAAGAAAAGTGATTTTTAGTACAGTAATTGGTCTAACTACTGTAAGGTTGATTGTCACTGTTCATACCTGGTAATCGTACACTGTACAATAAGATATCTGCAATCTCCTCAGCAGACTCTGCTGCTTATCGCATTAGCTCTATCCCCCCAGGTTTGTTTATCTGGCACTTCGTTCGTGCGAGTGAACCAGGCACTCTGCGTCTATCAAAACACACAAATAATGAGCATCCTTTGCGGGTTCGGTTTACTAAGTCTTTCGCCAGTCTGGGCCACTACAACGAATAGACTGCTTGGCCCCAGTGGCAAATAAGCGTTTAGATTCAGTCCCAAAGACACGAGGCATTGCCAGTTCTAAAACTGAAATGGGAGTCAGCAACCTTTCCTTCACTGACCAGACGCTTTACGACTGAGTTATCGCCCCCAACCTAACGCTAATCTGTTGAGAAGAGAAACCAAGAGCTTTGCAAAAGCTACTGCAGCCGCAGTATCGAATGAGATCGCAATGAAAAATGCAAAACTGAATCATCTAATTTGCATAATACAGAATTTATTAAAAAACTGTTACTCCGACATTGTCGAAGCAATGAACACTACACAGCACAATCAACCGAAGCATATGGAAAAGTCGCAAGGTCTTTTCTACAGAAGTGGGCACCGGGCAGTACCGAATTATTTTCTCAGCAGGCCTACCGGTACCGACTTATTTTTGGTTTTGCTAAATCGGTACTTTTGTTTCTTCTTTTTCGAAAGTTATTATTTAGTTACACATTTCAGATGCAGAAGGAGTGGACAACTGGACACACCGGTCTCTCAGCTGTTAAAATTCTGTTCTGCCAAGCGTATTCAACTTCAGCAAATACGCGAGTAGTCGTAACAGCTTGCTTGATTTTGCCAGCCATCACATAATTTTACATTCAAAATTTCATTAACGTCGAAAAAGTACCGAGTACCGCTCAAGTAATTCGGCACTTTTTGAAATGAGTACCTAATACCGGTAACGAACTACTTTCAAAGTCGAGTACCGATGCCCACCTCTGATTTTCAACTGTACAAACTGTGCAAGTGTGCAGCATGCTACTTATGAACTTTGTAATTAGCAAAAGCAAAATAGGCTCTAAAGTTACGCAACTACTTCTATGTACATTTTTATCCGTCGTCATGTCATACAACTGTGATGTACGAAAAAACTATTCTCCTAAACTCAAAAGATTTTTGTGTTTCCGGCGAAAAACTAAACAAACACACATACAGAGTAAATGAATAAAAAAGTACGCTAGCGGTAGCAACTAGATCAATGAACAAATGCAAGTAATTGCAAAACAATTGTCGAAAAAACCAAGGTAGTTTAGTTCATTTTAAACCTTTGCAATCAAATGTCCATGCAGCGGAAACCATTTGCAGCTGATTATTGACAATACAATGCCAATGATTGGCGACAATGCTAGTAATCGGTGTTAAAACCACGAAGGGCCAAGAAGACTTCGCCAAGTTACTAACAAAATTAAACCCAAAAATATAAGAGTTTACACGTCAGAGGTGGAGCGAGGACACAAAGCTCGAGGCCAAGGACACAAAAAATCCGAGGCCAAGGACAGAGGCGCAAGTGTTCTTCAAAAATTTTTTCAGGCGATCTCAAAAAAAAAAGGTCTAGAAAAACATTTTTCAACCGATCTACAAAATTTTAACCATTTAAAAAATAGTGCTGTCCTCGAGAACTCCACCTCTGTGAAACGTGCTTTGGACTGGATTTGTAATAAAGGGGGGCTGGACATTAAGGTTGTTTAAAAAGATTTTTTTTTTTTTAAAATGATGCTGTAAACGCTTCATGTGGTATTCATTTTTATTTACTCAATCAATCCAATAAATTGTACAGTAAAATAATTTATGTTTTCAACGCAAGTCAATAGCTAATATTAAATCTGAAAAACTACTAACAAAAATTAGGTAATTACTGACAAATATTTAAGCACTCCATGACTAGTATATTGCCTAAAAATGCGTTGTACATCACTGATATTATTTGTACTGAAGCAATTTTGCATAGACATGAGGCAACCAGTAAACATTTTCCATTCAATGCTTAATAAAGCGTGCTAAGACACAATTTTTACTAAAAATAATGACGTCATCAATTTAAAACTTTGAAATAAACGACTCAGGGGGTCATTCTGCATCTGTTGATAAGTCACTTTCCAATGTTTTCCGATTAAAAAAATTCACTTTTTCAATGACGTCATAAACCAAAATCGAGTTGCGCACTCCCTAAACCAGGGTGTCGAACCGAACCGGAACCCGAACCGTAAACCCGAATGAACCGTTTCATTTTGGTGAACCCAAACCGAACCTGAACCAGCAAAATTTTACTTCAATGAACCCGAACCAAACCTGAACCCTCAAAATTGTGCTCAAGTGAACCCAAACCGAACCTGAACCCCTAACAAAAGTAAGAATATATTTTTCCATATCCTGATGCCGCTGACGCTGGTACACGCACAGTAAGAGCAGTGGTGAACTTCAACAGGATCAACAATTTCTCCTTTTTTTTTCTGGACGAAACGAGTAACGACAGTTAAATTTTAAGTCAATGAACCCGAACCGAACCTGAACCAGTAATACTTTACTTGAGTGAACCTGAACCAAACCTGAACCTCGAAAATGGTGCTCAAGTGAACCCGAACCAAACCTGAACCGCTAAAATATTTTGAGCCGGAGCTAAACCTGAACCCGAACCGTTATTTGAAACGGTTCGACACCCTGCCCTAAACATTAAAATTTTTTTGTGAAAATTGGTAAATATCATTTTTGGGACTAATATAACGGGAAAAGCCGTCTGCAGCATCACTTTTCAAATAGAATGTTTTTTTGAACAACCATACTGGACAACTTAATTCTTATAACTTCGATTAAGTGGAAATTTCATTTAGCCAAATAATAGCATGTACAGCAAGACTAAAGTCCAGAGGTGGAGTCCTCGAGGACGTCCTTGGCCTCGAGAACAGATTTTGAAGTCCTTGGCCTCGAAGGTCAAGTCCTTCGCCTCAAGTCCTCGAAAATTGGCCTGTCCTCGGCTCGAGGACAGCACCATTTTTTGAATAGTTAAAATTTTGTGGAGCGCTTGAAAAATGTTTGGAAAACGTTTTTTAGTGGAGATCGCTTGAAAAATTTTTGTGAAGGCCTTTTTTTTGGAGATCGCCTAAAAAACTTTTTGTGAAAACCTCTTCTTTTTTTTTTTTTTGGAGAGCACTTGCGCTTGTGTCCTTGGCCTTGAGCATTCCTGTCCTTGGCCTCGAGAGTGTCTGTCCTCGGAAAGGCTGTCCTTGGCCTCGGATTTTTTTTGTGTCCTTGGCCTCGAGCCTTGGGTCCTCGACTCCACTTCTGCTAAAGTCATTCTAAGGATTTATTTACGATCAAAAACACAAACGTTTTCGCCTTTGATCAGGCCTCTTCATGTAGTAGTTAAATTATAGCCATGTTAACTTCAGACTAACTGGAAAAAATGAAATCAAAATTCAAGCGATATCAAGGTTTCGAGTCACCGGGTGTTAGAACAATAAAGATCATCAATCGCATTTAACAGATCAACAGTTCATATACAAATGGAAAATATAGAAATTTGAGGGAAGAAACCAGCACATTATTCAACAGGCGTCACTATCATTCGTAGACATTTAACAGAAAGGACAAGCCATGAGCTGGTTGGTTAAACTTGGTCTATGTTTCTTTGTTAATAAAGCTTCATGAATTTTCACCTGAAAATCGGATTTACATTGTTTCAGAACCTCGAAAGGATTTAAGTCATGTCGCACATTGGAACAAACAGTACATGTAAGTATATGTTGTTTAATCGCACTATTTTCATGCTGGCTGGCCACATGCAGGTGCTCTCCCTTCCTAGTATTCAAATGTCGAGTTACCAATGTAAGTTAAGGTCGAATCACACAAACATGTCAATTCGTAAGCATTTGAGCAGAGCAAGAGAGGAGTGTGTGAGTTTAGCTAAAAATGTGTCCACGTTTGGAAGGTTTTGTAAATGGCAGACACCTTGACATCAAATTTGACACGATATAATTTTGTTAAACGACTAACAAAACGCCTGGATTCTTTTCCAATATATGGTACGATCAGGTATACTACAGGATTAATTTCACTACGTTCACGATCAGATAAAACATTGTCAACAGTCAAAAATCGTTGCAAAAACTTGTTACAGAATTCTTTCTCGAGATTCTGAAACAACGTAAATCAGATTTTCAGGCCAAAATTCATGAAGCTTCTTACAAATGATAGTGACCCCTGTTGATTAATGTGCTGTTTTTTCGCCTCGAATTTCTTTAATTTTTATTAGTAGATGAACTGTTGATCTGTTAAACGCTGACTGATGATCTTTATTGTTTTAACGCCCGGTGACTCGAAACCTTGATATCGCTTGATTTTTGTATTTCATTTTTTCTGGTTAGTCTGAAGTTAACATGGTTATAATTTAACGAATACCTGAAGAGGCCTGATGAAAAGTGAAAACGTTAATATTTTTGATTGTAATTAAATCCTTAGAATGACTTTAGTCTTGCTGTACATTGCTATTAATTTAATTCTTCTAAATGCCTTCCAAATTTAAGCAATCTCGTTCTTTGAAATGGCTCCAAAAATGTGCGAAAAGTGATTAAATAAAGGTTACAAGGGCTATTTTTTCCCAAAAATCTTTAAAAAACCGTCAAGCGGCACGTGGAATCGCCCGCCAAACCCCCGTTTATTGTACCCTTGTAGCGTACGTGCACTCTTGAGAATACAGAGACTAGGTGCCAAGTTAAAGCGTTTCGCGTGCACAATTTAAAAAAGAGTACACTGGTTACTGAGCTGAAACGTCTCGAATGCACTTTAGAAGAAAGTTGCTCATCTAAAGCATCTTGCGAGCACAAGTTCACGTGCACACTTTAGAAAAGAGTAGACTGATGGTTAGGATGGTATGGTAGGCTACGGCAATTGATGACAGATTGGAAAAAGCATCTTTAATCTGTCAACTGCCCTGAGCCGAATACAATAAAATGCAGTCAAGTAAGTTAACTATTTTTGTAACAAAGCACTAGTGCAGCTTGTAGTTCAGCAAATAGCCTAATAATCTGTAATAAGTGTTTTTTTTGATTTGATAAGCGCGTACCGTTCTCCGGTAGCCTTTATTAGCAAAAATTGGTTTGGGTTAGGGTTCTTTCGGTCCTTGTTCTAAGGCTGCATGTTTTAGTAGCGCTCTTATATTTGTAGGACCATTAGACCTAGTAAAAACTTTAACAGTTGACTTACACGACTTCGAACACTGGATTAGACACAGCATAGAAAAATAGACCAAAAACTTAGAAGATAAATATTTTTTTTTGCTACATGAAAACCCAATAACTTGGCACTACGTAAGTCAGAAAATAAAATGGCTGTTGGTTGATGGATATGTTTGTTGCGTAAGTAGTTTTTTTTATTTTTTTCATGCAATAAAAACTCGAATCACTTGAATCTCGTGGTGAGTACTGTGTTTTGCGTCAACTTTTATTCTTTATGTACAAAAGTTTAGCTTCCATTAATTGGTTTCGTTTCTTCTGGAGAAAGAGATTGCCACAATGGCACAGGGCAACTTCGAAAAGAACCGTCAGTACAGTAAAAACAAACGTTGAAGAAATTAAAGTTTAAAAGATTCTACAACAATCTGGTACGCTGTGTTGCTAGCAAATGTATTTATGTTTTTTCAGATTGCCGAAATGATGGCAAAAGCTTGATTTTCTTTGATCTGATAGTCAATTTCAAAACATCGGCAGAGGATTTAAGAAAATATCGCATGCAGTTTGGGTAAAAAAGATTCTTCAGCAATCTGGCAGGGCCTCTTTTAAGGGCTTTTAGGGGGGGCAATTCCCCCCTACAAGCCTTTTTCCCCCCCTAAAATAAAAAATTGCCCATGTTGGGCAATTGTTTTGAAAGCAGTTGCAATGCACTTTTCGCAAAAAAAAGAGCTTTTTTTTTAATTTTAAGATATTTTTTCCTAAATATTGGTGAAACTGCGGCTTTCAGGCACTCTAAATGCCAAATGGATTCATTGCTTGAATGCTTGCTTTCGATTATAGTACGTAGCTATGTATCGTGATGTGATATTGTCCTACACTTCCGCTTCTATTCATCATGTGCATAGGGTCGGTCATGCGCATAGGGTCGCAAGGGCAAGGGGCATTGTATGTCCGTATCATGGTTCGTTTGGCGTAGCCAGGAGCCTGCAAGTCGGAGGTCGCGTGGAGGTGAACTAATGTTACAGAAAGTTTCGGTACTGGTATCCGGAGCGATAACAGATATGAAACCCTTTGTTTTTATTAGCGCCTTTTCACTTTGATATGCCTGTATAATAAACTTTGATGATAAACTTGCCTGTATAATAAACTTGAGCTTTGATTCTTTTTTTTTTTTACTTTCTGGAATTGGTTTACTGTTGCTATTACTATCGGATGTTGGATAATTTTGCTATACGTCTTTAAATAGTTGGTTAGCGTAAAGACTTACAGCGAAATTAAATGGAGTCTTTGAAAGTTATTACTTTTTTATGCAGTGCATCATTAGTTCAGAACTTTATTAGTTATATGTTAGGGTTGCCGTACGGCAGGAGCCGGAGCTTTCATCAACACCTGCCAACCATATTTTGCTTCGACCGCAATCAACGATCAAGGTCAATTCATTGACACTACGCTAGAAACTTTTGATAAAATGAAGCCGCCGAACGAAATACCCAAAAACGATTATGGAGTACGGCTATACTTCAGGCTAAAAAAAAGCAAACCTCCAGTTACAGATTTTTTGTCCACCTTTTGCGTGGTGTATCCCATAGTATGACGGTAGAAAGGTGCGTTACCACATACATTCTTTTTCACGCTAAGCACCGCCAAAGTGCTTCTGAAGATACCCTAATAGATTGGCTCCTCATTTATTGAAACGGAGTAGCTACGGCCGATTACAACCCAAGACCTGCCGTCATGCAGTTTCTATTGAAAGAACGAAGAAAGAAGTTTCCACACATCGAAACTTACAGCAAGCGACAGTTTATCCAAAGGTTTTTTGAATAAAAGCCGAAAATGAACAACCCAAAAAGCAAAAAAATGAATATGTTGTTTTTATAATGAGATTGTCTCAATATTTCCTTATTTCGTTGTTTCTTCAACTTTTGTTTGTTTGTAGCTAATTGTGGAACTTTTTATACCTAGTGTTCTGCAGTACACTAATACGGTAATACGCACCGTAAACACTTTTCTCAATTAAAAATTACAGTTTAATCGCGAAGAACTCTGAAAGGGGGGTCTGGAGGGCTTTGCCCCCAGACGCTAGGTTACCTTTAGGAATTTGCCCCCCCTAATGCAAAAGCTTAAGAGAGGCACTGCAATCTGGTATGATGCGGCTCTTCGTAGGTAGTGTTTTAATTACGGCGATAACAAACACGACCATTTGCGAACTAATTTCTTTGCGTAATTGTTAATATAGCCGCTCTACCCCTTTGGTTCGTTTTTCGTTTATTTACTTTGCCTCGCATTCTTGCCTAGCGGTACGTCGTAATTGGCTGCTTGGTAATGATGATTGTTCTCTTGCTGCATTTCTTCTCTAAGGGTTAACGCAGTCTTCAGTGCAGCAGCGAGAGGGGCCACATGTAATAATGTGTATTGTGTAACCTCTGGTTTATATTATTTGTAGTTGACAAGCTCAAGGCTTTATACTTAATTACTTCTGTTTTTATTATTTACACCACTAGCCTACTGTATTCGTAACGCCAGTCTCGTTGCGAGTCGCTAGTCACTTGTTGTTAATTTATGTTAGTTCTTGGATGAATCTAGGCCTATTTTCCGCGATGCAGAAGCCATTTTATATATTCAGTACGATACTCATCACACTCCAATAAAAGACTGGTTAAGTGAAAGTTGCGTGCTTGGGTTAGACATCAGATAGAATCAACTCCGGGAATTGCAAATTTCCAACATTAATGTTGTTTACATACCAGCGCTAGGCTTATATTGTAGGTAGATATAAAAAAACGACAGATATAAACGCATATAGTAGGGTGGGGGAAGTTGGACCGTGGGGTAAGACGGACCGTTTTTACGTCTGTGATGGTGCAATGGCGACGTTCAGCAGAATAACATTTTTGTTACGCATGATTGCGTAACAATGCAACATATCGCTTGTCAGCAATTTTGAGCCATTTACGTGGTGAAAGCGAAGACCGAGGAGTTTGGACAGTTTTTGAAGTTTTTTGGTTTGGCTAAAAAGAGACGTTTTATAAGGTAAGTGTGACATCAACAGTGGTGTAGTAAATATTAGAGACATACAGTGTTTGCAATGTTTTGATACGTTGAGGCAAGGTGTCTAGCAACCCTGCAAACAACGGTGGGATGATGTTGACCAGAAACTGCTGGTGTACTGACTTGTGAAATGGTCTCGTGATTTTAGGCAAAATGGCCGCCCATCAGCAGGGTAGCAGTCTTACAATGTTGTAGAAGCCAATATCTTTTACATCAGCAAATTAATATGATTCGGTACTGTAGTTGATACCCTATGTTATAACCTCTGAGTTTCTGAAACTTTTTAGAAAAAGTTTAGCCTGGTAAAATGCAAGTCATGTTACACGCTGCACGAAAGGGTCCATCTTACACCATTTAGGTTAATGGTATGCATTTTTGATCATTTAACGCTACGGTTTGTTTGTTAAAATTTTGTGATTTTCAGTTTAGGGGATTTTTTTGAAGTTTAGTATACTGATTACCAGTTGCAATAGGTTTGAAGTTGATATTTGGTGTTTTGAGTAGTAAAATGCGTTGTTAAAGTGAGGAACCCCCTTAGCAACGGCCATAGCAACGAAATTATTGCAGAGTTCTGCACTGTAATGTAGTTTTAATTCCAATAGCGTTTAGAACATTTTGAATAGGGAATCTTTGACATCTTCACCTAACTTTGAAATATTTTATTCCAAGATTTTTTGTGCTTAAAATATTCTAATTTGCTGATTAAGTTAATTAAATAAACAAACAAGAGCGAGATCAATGGGAAATCAAAAAAACATAAAACGACCAAGGAAAAAACAATTGAAAGGTGCTGTAAAGATACAAAGGTTGACAGAGGAAGCTTCAGCTCAAAATAGGCCTACTGGCAATGAACATATACCAGAGATAGAAGAACCCAGTACCAGTTCAAGAGAAACCGAAAATAATTTTCAAGCTCCAGTTATTGATGAGGAAACTGACAAGCAAAATGCCTCTTTTTCTGCATCTGCAAAAAAGATTCAAAAAAATCTAGACTCGTTGAATGAATCATTATCAAGTCAGAATTTTGCTGAAGATGATCATGTTTTTATTTTGCTGGATTCTAAATTGCTCTGTTCATTCTTGAACACAAATATCAAATGTGTGACTTGTTGTAATCCTTTAAAAACCAGAATTTCTTTTGAAGATGGAAAGGGGTTTTGCTTTGATGTGATGGGTTATTGCCAAATGTGTGAAACTGATACTTTTTTGTTTGCCACTTCAACAACCTGCAAGAAGAATGGTGTCTTTCAATCTAACTCCAGGCAAACTCCATTTACAATAAATGCCAGAATGATTTCTTTTGTCAAGGAAGTTGGATTAGGTCTTGCTGCTCTTCAAACCTTTTCTAAATGCCTGAACTCTCCCCCTCCTATGAATCAAAATTCCTATGATACACTTTTTTGTAAGTATTCTGAGGCAACTAAAACAGTTGCTGAAGAAAGCATGAAACAAGCTGCTGCAGAGGTCATTGAAGAGCAAGAGGGAATCCATGACACCATGGTATCAGTTGATGGAACTTGGCAGCGTCAGGGGCACAGCAGTCATAATGGCATTGTGAGTGCTATAAGCGTAGTTACTGGCAAAGTGTTGGATATTGCAATAATGAGCAACTATTGCAAAGGATGTGCTAGATGGACTCAGCAACAGCAACATACCCCTGAATATTTGTCATGGAAAGCAAGTCATGTTTGCAGTTTAAATCATGATGGAAGTGCTGAGTCAATGGAACCAAACGGTGCAATTCAAATATTTCAAAGATCCCAAGCAGAGCGTACCCTAAGGTATACTGAATTTCTTGGAGATGGAGATAGTGCATCTTTTCTACAAGTTAAAGCAACCAAACCATATGGTAATGACTTGATAACCAAAAATGAGTGTATTGGCCATGTACAAAAACGCGTTGGATCTCGATTAAGAAAATTATGCAAGCAATATCAAGGAAAAAAGCTTTCGGACAGAAAACCTCTAACTGGAAAAAATAGATTGACCTCATCAGCCATTGATACTTTGCAAAATTACTATCGCATGGCTATCCGAAAAAATACGCACAGTGTAACTGAAATGGTAAATGCTGTTTGGGCAGTATTATATCATGTTGCTAGTACTGAAAACAACCCAAATCATTCAATGTGCCCTGCTGGTGAGAATTCTTGATGTGGGTGGCAAAGGGATTCTTCAACATACAAGCATAAGCATGGTTTGCCAGAAGTAATAGTTGAATTGCTGGTACCGATTTTTGATGATCTAAGTAAACCTGAGCTGTTGTCCAGATGTGTTCATGGCAAAACCCAAAATCCAAATGAGTGCCTAAACAAAGTCATATGGTCTCACTGCCCCAAAGAAATGTGGGTCACTTATAAAACTGTCCAACAGGCTGCATATGCAGCAGCAGCCCACTTTAATGATGGAAATGTTTCAAGACAGAAAACAAATTGAGGAAGGAACTTCCTATGCCAAAGGAGAATTTTAAATAAAAATTGTGCTGTTTAGACTAAATTTCAAAGCATGATAATGCTATTAAATAGTTTTTCTTGATTTTCTCAAAATGCAAAAATTTGGCTTTTGTTGATTTTTAAACATAAATATTTCAGTTATTTGTTGACCAATCTCTTTCAAATTTTCAATGTTAGTTATTTATGTGTTTGTGCAGAGCTTCTGCGAAACAATTTTTTTAAATTTTGCTTGTGGCACTCTTGGGACCACATTTTCTTAGCTTTGCGGAGTCAAAATTTGGCAAAAATGACAAAAACTACTATATTTTTTGTTGTAGTTAAAATATTGAAATTTCCTGCCATGGATCCCTCCAGTGGATGCTAAAAAATCTTTTCTGAAAATTTTGTTGAAATTGAGTGTAAGGTTAGGGAGATATTTATGTTTAAAAATTGAATGCGATTCACCACTACAGGGCACTGTTGTGGTTATTGAAGCATTTTTGAAATTTTTTTTTCTTTTTTTGTGTTTGTGTCACTTAATGAAACATTTTGAATACTAAAAATTACTTGTAAAATGAGAAATAAAAATATTACTATTTGCATGGGTGTCCTACCTTTGTTTTAAAGGGTGATGTTACAGCACGATCTTTTATTGAGATTCGAACCTAGGTATTTATGTTCTGTCTTTAACACGTCCATTTACCTTATTTGCATATTCCTTGTGTTGCGCGTCTTTCATTATTCGCTCGGTAGAAACTCTGCAAAGTTGTCTGAAAGACGCACCGTTTTGCCGTTTGCTGATCACCTTTTTGTAGCGTTTTTTGTTTAATTCGAGCACGGTAGTTAAATCAGTCTTATTTTTGGACAGTAGGGTTAAGAGGTTTTTTATTTATACTGTTAAATTAAGTTTTTCAGTTTTAAGTGTTTTCCGCCCAGCCGGGTAATCTTCGATAAGTTTTTGCTGGACTGGTCTTTTTTATTTGCTATTTTAGTAATACAATTTTGTTTTGGAATATCTTTCGTTAACCTCTTGAGCGCTAGGACCAGACAGTGAAGATCTAGGCATTCCGCCTAGGACACAGCCATCAATCTATAACATCAAAATTTATCGTCTCCTGACCTGGTTGGATTTTTAGTTTTTGGATTACGGCTTGGTGATTACGGCTTAGAATCTCGCACTCATCGTTTCTTTGATTTGAATTCCATTGGCTGATAGCTGACTGCTGCATTTTGTTGGATTCCCTCAACTGTACGACGATTATACTCTGGTTGAGAAAGATCCATTCTTCTCAATCCGTTGGTTTACTGCGGCGACTTTAAGTTTCTTCGTTTTGGTTGGTCTGGAACTTGCGATCCCCTTTTTCTGGTTCCTGTCGCTTGCATTTCGGTTTCGTAGAGAATTCCAATCCTACGTTCATCGGTTTCTTCTTTCGTCGTCCTGTGGAGGTGTAGTCATCGATCTTCGGTCTGCTTCGGTAAAATTCAAGCGTTATCTACTTTTGGAAGAACTGAAATCTTTCTTCTAATCTTTAAAAACTGTACAAGGTGACGTTGTTTATTTATATTGAGTGCGACTTAGTCTTTGCTATAATTATCTCTGTGCGTATTTTTGTTTTATTATGGCCACTGAAAGCCGCACTTCTAAGGCATTATTGACTGGGACGCCTAAACATAGTGGGGGTGTAGATACGATACCCACATGTACGAGTACTGACAAAGTTGCTAAGTGGCGGTTAGAAGCGGCCCAGAAAAACTTAACTGACCCCGAAGGAAACCGTGCTAAGCCCGACGCTGCTAATGCTAGAGCTACGAAAAATGGGTTTGTCGCGGCAACTGCCCCTCGTAAATTGCTTACTGTTCAATGTTCATCGACGATTAATGTTAGACACTAAAAGACTAATCAAGTCGCTCGAATCATGCGAAACTAAAAGTGAATTCGATTTTGAATCACGTAAATTTAACTTACTAAAATCTGAGTATGAAAATTTTCACTACTCTGCGTCCGAGCTAAAGAATGTCGAAGTAAATCAACTTTTATCTAAAAGTGCTGATAAGTTTGGAAAATGTGTTGACTTGTTTGAAACCGTAAAAGACAAATTTTGCGATAAAACTAATCCGTTTAATGAAAGCGAAAATGATTGTGATGATGATGATATGGGACCCGCAGATAGTGTGTCATTAATTGCCGCAAGTTCTACGAGTGTGACGTCAAGCAAATCCTCAATAATAAAGCAAATTGAACTTGAACGCAGGCGCTCTGAGCTTTAAGTTTTGGAAGATTTGGCTAGGTCTCGTAAAGCTAAAGCGGAGGCAAAAGCGGCGGAAACTACAGCGAAAGCCGAAGCTGAGGCCGCTACTGCTGCCGAAGAAGAAGAGACTTTGGCTAGGTTGCGCTTGCAAGCGATTGAGCTAGAAGCTGAAGAGAAGCGCATTGCGTGCGGCTCGAAAGCGGACTCCGTCGTTTCCGGACGCTCGAGACGCAGGGTTCGTTCTACTGCAAGTGCCGTGAGGTTTAAAAGTTCGTTAATTAAAAATGCTGAGTTTAAACGCAGTGCTGAGCCTGCCCATGGTACCGAAGCTGGTTCGAAACCCGAGGTCGGAGCAATGCTCTTAGAACACGAGGCGATGGAGCTACGCTCAAGACGTCGGGTGACGGAGCCACGGCCAAGGTCAAGCGAACCTCAACCTAATCAACTTGCACAAAAGCCTAAGAGCGTTACTAATGTTACTAACTCTATCAATGAGAAATTTAATGCTATGTTTACAATGACAAATTGATTGTTTTGAATCCCCAAGCTTGGGGCTTTATTCCGCAGCATGTGTCTGGTTCAAGGAATCACAACAGCGCTGCCTATCACAATAATTATGCTGAGAACTCTGGAAATGTGCTGAGATATGTGTCTCGGCGTGTGTTAGATGCAGAAAATCAACACACTGTTTTACGTACTGCTGAATACGGGAACTCGGGAAATTCAAATGTCGGACCCGGTCCTTGCCCTCAATTCCGAGTTAATGCGGCTACTTGGCCGAACGTGGATACCCCCGTTGCTTCGGAAAGCAACCCTAATGCTGCACTGAATGCTTATTTAGAGCGCCAAGGTAGGAATGAGTATATTAATCTTGCTACCCAAGTAGGGTATGATGGTGCAAATATTGCCTTTGAGTTCTTCGAGAATCAAGTGCGTCGTCTTATGAACGAAAGTCCTTACGACGAACGTAAATTAGAAGTTTTTCGAGCAGCATGCGTTAGTCAACCGCGCGAAATGGTGAATCTTTTTTGCACCCCCATGAAAAGTATGACCACTGCTCAACGTATTGAAAAGGCTCTTGACCGACTCCGTCAGCGTTACGGTGTGTCGAGTGGTTTAACGTCAGAGCCTAAAGTCATTGCTATACGGCATGGTGCCAAAGTAAATTTTACTGCTTCTTCACTTAAAATGTATAATGAAGACTTAAACACCCTAAAAGTCTTTGCTTACGCCCATGACGAGTACAACAAACTCTCTGGGCAATTATTGCTCGATACTGCTAACCGTTTACCGAGTGCTTGGAAGCGGCGGTATCTTGACTTTCTTGACAAAAATGGTATAAGTCTGAATCAACCAAGCTTTGAATCATTACGTAAATTTGTGGTACATGAAATTAACGTGACTACGTCTGACTACACGCAGGCATTCTTCAAGTCGGAGGACAAGGAAAAATCGCGTGAGCCTCAAGGTGGTCGAAGTAAGTTTCGTGTCTGCCAGGTGTCCCTGGATTCGGGAGTAGGTGCTCATAATGGTTGTGCCGACTCTCCTGGGTCTGCGGCTGCCGGTGGGCGTGGGGCACCTACAGATCACAATTGTGGGACCAAGAAGGCTAGCGAGCGCCCTCCTATTTGTTTTGTTCGTGCGCTGGCTGACAGTGGACACTATCTTGTCGAGTGCGAAAAGTTTATGAAGTTACCTTCTCAAGAACGACGCCAGACTGTGATTACGGCAGGAAGATGTCTTAATTGCTTATCGACGGAACATTTAGCTCGTTACTGCCCTTCTCGGTGCAAGTGCCGAAAGTGTGGTCCTAATTGCAGAGTTAAACACTCTAGTGCTATTTATGATTGCTATGAATCTCGGACCGCTGGCCGCTGGCGAGACCAAGGCCGCTCCTGGCAGTCCTGTTGCATCATCTGTCGCTAGCACACCCACCAATAACATAAAAAATGTCCTAAAAGTGAGAGTTGCTGAGGAAGGTACAGTCTTGCTTCGAACTAGCGCAGATAGAGTGATCAATCAGACAACTGGTTGCTCGACACTGGCGTATGCTCAGCATGACACTGCCTCGCAAGTGACACTCATTTCTGACTAGTTAAGAGAAGAACTTGGGCTTGAAGTTACGACAGATCCTTTTATAAGTATTCGTACACTTGCAGACCAAACTGCAAGCTGCATAGGTAAAAGTGATTTTAGTCTAGAATCTCTAGTCACGGGTGACAACTATACGATTACTGGTGCCCTTGTGATGCCAGCCTTTTCTGACGATAAAAATACTCTTCCACATGCAGTGGATACCAGTAAGTTGAAACATTTCCATGGAGTGGAAATTCCCGTCATACCCGAACGTAAGTGCGTGGACATTTTGAACGGGCAGTCTGATAAAGCACTTATTACTGTTTTGAAAGAGCTTGAGGGTTCGAACTCGAATGAACCCAACCTGGTGATCACACGACTTGGACCGATCGTTAGCGGAGGTAGAGTTCAAGGAAGCTCTAAATCTGTGAGAACGTTGCGAGTCGAAACGATTTCTACTGACCCAGACTGCGGAGTTTGTGATAAGTTGCAACAAGAACTTCTCACGGTTAATAATGCTTTACGCGAATACAAGCTGCTTGATGAAGACGTAATGCCATCAAAAAACAATAAGCTTACCTGCAGCTTGGTTGAACCATTTATTCGCATTGTAGACGGTCGGTATGAAATGCCGGTTCCGTTTAAACCTGATGTTCTTAAGAAACTTCCTAATAATTACATTATTGAGTTAAAGCGAACATTGTCGATGCGTCGTACTGCTGCTAAAAACTCGCAGTTGAAAGAGACTTTGACAGATACGTTTACTGAGTTACTGAAGCATGATTGGATTGTACTGCGGATAATTAATGAAAACGATTCTTATAAAAAATGGTACTTACCATTTTTTGTTACTAAGACGGCTAAGCCTAGAGTTGTCTATGATGGCGCTACTATGGTTGGTGGCGAGTCATTAAATCGGGCAGTTTTTGCCGGTGAAAACCTTTCAAATGGCTTGGTCGATGTGTTGATGTGCTTTCATATGGGAAAATACACTTGCGTAGCTGATGTGAGTAAGTGCTTCTTTCAAATTAGGCTTCCTCGAGATCAACAAGATTGGTTCCATACTATTTGGTTCAAGGATAATAACATAGACAGTGGTGAAAGTCAAATCTTTTGATTTACTCGGCACGTGTGGGGAATAAACTCAAGCTCTTATGCAGCACTCATGGCGCTAAATCGGCTGGCTGCTGACAACCCCACCCATGCAAGTACGGTGACCTTAAATTCAATCACTCAAAACAGATATATGGAAGACTTGCTGTTTGCTGGCGACACTTTATCAGACGTGGAGACCTTTGCTAGAGAAGGGATTGAGCTCTTTGAAAGCAGGGGATTCAAGTTACGAAAATGGGTGACCAATGGCCACACTAAGTCTGTCTTGCGTCAGGTTCCCCAATGCAATCATGCCCCTTCAATTGGCAAGATTGACATTGGGTCGCAGACTTAGCCGGACTCCACAGCGTTGGGCCTTTCCTGGGACCCAGAAAGTGACACACTGAAGATAAGTAGCTGTAGGTTTGTCGAGGCAGCCACGAGACGCGAGATGGCGAGTCAGCTTGCGAGTCAATTTGACCCTTTGGGTATAGTGGTGCCACTGCTTCTGGGGAGAAAGTTGATTTTGCAAAAAGTCGCTGCGTCTGGAGTGGACTGGGACGAAGCTGTATCGGATGTAGTTAAAAAAGATTGGAAAAAGTGGCTTTGAAACTTCGAATATACTAAATGAATTTTGCATTCCTCGCAACTTCCTTTTGGAACACACTGAGCTCAGAAATGACGCAGTATATCGACTGCATGGGTTCTGTGATGCTTCGGACTCTGCGTTTACTTGCGCTATCTATTTGCGTGACGTTAGCGCTGGTAAAGCACAAGTCAGTTTTGTGATTGGAAAATCTAAACTGGTTCTCACTCAACAAAAAGGCTGGGTTATATCTCGCAAAGAGTTAGAAGCAGCTAAGATGTTAAGTGAATTGATGCTTCAAACTTCTAAAGCTTTATACGATCTTAACTGTAAAATCTCTTGTTGGACCGATTCGCAGGTAGTTCTTAAATGGATTGTGAACCCTGACCTGTCACTTGCTCGCTTTGTTAAACGATGTGTCGACAGGATTCTTCTTGTGGTGTCAGCTAGCTGTTGGCGCTACGTTAATACAAGTTTAAACCCTGCCGACATGGGGGCACTCGAGCGCAAAGCAGTAAACAGCCTAGCTTACTCGATTTGTGGTTAAAAGGACCCTCCTTTCTTTTGCAGGAGCAGGTGGATGCCAGGCCTCCTGAACATTCGGTGGCCGTGCGCAGAGCTCTGGCTAGTAGCGTAGATTTGTCTTCTGGCAACACAGCTTTGGATAGGCTCATTGAAGCTTCTCCAAGTCTGTATACGCTAAAGAAGCGCTGTGCATATCTGGCTGCATTTTCGGAGTTTGTCATTGCGAAAGCGAAAGGAGTTGCTTTTCAAAAACCTGTTCCGAATGCTTGTTACTTGGATAAGGCCTTTGTTAATATTGTTAGGTAAGTTCAATCTCAGCGGTTTGGGGCCGCTATTAAACTAAGTAAAGAATCACCTGATGAATTTGAATCTATTCTTAAACGTTTAGGCAGCAAAACTAATGATCCTGATTCTAAACGCCGCTTAAATGAATTAAAAACTTTGCGTAATTTGCACCCTTGCGTGAATTTAGATAATTGTTTGCGTATTGAAGGCAGGCTAGAAAATGCAGACTTGCCACTTGATTCTAAACACCCTTTAATTTTACCTGGAAGGCATCCTTTGACTGGACTTATTGTGCAATATCAGCATGAGCAGGCTGGACATGGTGGTCCGGCATATACGTTAATGAAAACCCGCGAACGTTTTTGGATTATTCATGGCATTTCTAGGGTAAAATTTTACATCGCACACTGCAGAAAATGTGCTTTGTTAAAAGCTAAACCGGTTTGTCAATTAATGGCAGATTTGCCATCGTGCCGAGTTACTGTTTGCAACAAACCTTTTAAATTTACCGGACTTGACTAGTTGACTACTTAGGCCATTATATTTTTCGACAGAATCGCAGTGATTGCAAAGCGTGGGGCTTGCTGTTTACGTGTCTTTGTATGCGCTGCTTGCACATAGAACTGGTGACAAGCCTGGATCTACACAGCTTTCTTCTTGCTTTCACTCGCTTGGTTAATTTGCGCGGGGCAGTGGACACTTTTTATTTGGACAACGCTTTGACGTTCCGTGCCGCATCTGATAAGTTGCCAAAGTTGTTGGGGTCTTCTGAATTTGTTAACTCGCTGCGTAAGTTAAATACAAATTGGGTAAACATTCCTCCATATGCTCCTAGCCAGGGTGGTAGTTGGGAAAGCATGGTGAAACTGTTTAAAACTGCGTTGGGTCGGGTTATGGAACAGACTCGCCGTAAACCTTCTCTTATCGAGTTACAGACTTTTTTCACCGATGCCGTAAGAATTGTGAACGACCGCCCCCTAACTACACTTAGCGATCAGCCCAATAATTTGTGCCCTATCACACCTTCGTCCTTTTTGGGACAGCACTTGGCCCCTAACACTCCTCTTTGTGGGTTGCACGATCAGGGGGACCTTTGCAACGATTACTTGTATATCTCCACGCTAGCCCACCGTTTTTGGCTTCTCTGGATGAAATCATATTTACCCAGTCTCCAGGGCCGTAACAAATGGCGTACACTTCAAACAAACCTTGAACCTGGGCAGTTAGTCCTTGTAGGGGATGCCGAAGACCTGGCCTTAAAAGGAGCGTATAGATTGGGACGCATTCATAGTCTGCATCCACAGTTGCATAAAGGAAATAGTCCGTAGGGCGACGGTCGCCATTTTGAAAAACAGCTCTGCAGCAGGCAACTGCGAGATTGAATAAGTTCTTCGTGATTAGGCCAAAATAGCTCCTGTCTGTTTAATCTTTTTATTTGTGAATTTTATTGGTGATTTTATCGTGATCTCGTGATAGCCAACTTGTGATTTTGAATTTAACGTAGTTTTTTGTGAAACTTTTGAGCAATTTATTTGTGATCGTGATTTTGGAAAAGGCTATACTATACTGTGAACACCCAACTTTAATCATAAACATTTTATTGTTTAAAAGTTTGCCCTCTGCCCTACTGTTGCACTGTTTGTTTACGTTCTTCTGATGTCATAATTTTGTGATGCTACTCACGATTTATAAGTCCCCTTCATAATTTGTTTACTTTATTTACTCATTTAGTAAGGTTTTAAGTAGAAGCGCGATCTGGGGCGGGATTATGAACTCTCTTCTCTTTACTAAAACGGGCGAGATCGCAAAAATTTTTTGAAAGAGAAAGTAAGTAAAGTACAAGTTTTGGTATTATGATTCCTTTTCTTTATCACTACGCTTCGCTATCGACGTGAAACGTCAAATTCAAACCCGGATGCGTGCTTTTATGGCAGTAAAGCATTGTGAGTCAGCAAATATTTCGATTTGCTGCAATTTGCTTTCTTTGTTTTTGAGAAAGTCTTTGGAAGCTTTGCTGCAATATAGGATACTACTACAGTATAGCTATGGAAAAGGTAAAAGTTCAAAAGAAAAGAGCTCCTAGGTGGAGTGAAGTGGAAATTGATGCTTTGGTTACCGCAGTAGAGAGTAATCGAAAACAAATCCTAGGTTCGTTTTCATCACAAGTTACTTTAAACTCAAAGCAAAATGCGTGGAAAATAGTTGCATTTAAGGTAAGTTGGTGTTTTAGTTCTAGCGTTTTAAGTAGGTCATTAGGTTTCTTGCATTACATTATAACTGTATCGTTACTGAGGAACATTGTGCTAAATCTATTTGATGTCAAGCGGGTATCCAGGGGGCTATAGTTGCCAAACGGCCAACACGATTCTCTAGAACAAATTTTGAAAGACTTCCTCCCTCTTAAAGCTCGTTTTTCCTGAAATACTGTATATGTGACCTCTAAAAAAAGGTCTTCGCCACCGAAAGCTTTAAATTTTTCCCCCAAATCCTCGTGTTCTTCAATAAAAAAAGGTCTTCAACATTTTCAAAGATCAAAACACCTCCCATTTATCGGTCAAATTCAAGAACGATTCATGAGATTCAAGAACGTTTGGCAACCCAGGGGGTACGCATTGGTCGGATGTAGTCAAGTTTACCTAAAGATGAACTAATTCCAAACCGAATATTATATTTAGACTGTATTTGTTAAAAATTACATGAAAATAAATTTCAATAAAAAGCAATTTCAGTGAATTTGACTTGAAATAACGCCAAAATCACTATTTTTAAGCAAACATTTCCCAAATTTTGACTGCGTGGTTTCGCTCCACCACCTTCTTTTTCAAAAATTTTCCCAAGAAGGAATTTTTAACTGATGATAAATGCACTTGTTCAAATACATTATGCAAGAAGGGGATATATTTTGAACGACATAGATGATGGGGAGACCTAAAGGCTTGATTTTTGCTTTTTGTCGATGAGTGACAAAAATGCCATTTGTTCAGCTGAAATTGGAATTTTATTATCTTTGTTTGAAGTACTTTGCCAATGCCATAACGCGTTTTATTTTTGTACTCACAATTCTAAATTTTGTTACTCTGCTGAGCTAAGCACTCCTAACAGACCATTTATATAAACTTTGGTAATTTCAGGTCAACTCGGCCAATGTATCCGGGGTTGAACGCACGGTGGAGCAAGTCGAACACAAGTGGTTCGACTTAAAAAGTGCCTCCAAAAAAGCTGTTGCCAATTGGAAGACTGAGGCACGTAGAACTGGTGGAGGAGTCAATCGCGCAACACCTCCAACCGAGATACAAATGCGAGTGATTTCCATCATTGGAGTTCAAAGCGCAACTGGGGTTGCAGGAGCCATCGAATTGGAAACTACTGAAAGTAAGTTGATGGAAATTTGTAACTACATAGTATGTTCATATGGTGCATTTATAGCTAAAATAAAAATTTTTGTTCCATAGGTGAAGCCGTGGCGTGCAAAAGAAGTGCGAGTATGGAAGAGACCAATGTAAAAGAGCCTAATACAAGTGGAGGTCTTCCTTTTTCATATGACCAGCTAATGGAAGAACCTTCAAGTTTTCTTGAGATGTTGGGAGAAAACCCAGTTAGCCCATCGCCTTCATGCAAAAGTGCTACATCAGAACCACTAATGCCAAAATTCAAAAAAGCTCGAGCTAACCCGGAAACTGAAATTGTATCAGTCCAAAAACAAGTTCTACAGCAGTTTACTTGCTCACAAGTGACACACAACAAAATACTAAAGCAATTGGAAAAAAGAAACGAACTAGAAGAGAAAAAAAATGGAGTTGGCGAAAAATGAAGTAACTGGAAGCCAGCCATTTACCATCAATTCGGAAGATACAAGCACATAAACTTGACAAAACTAACGCTATTGACGTTTCATTTCTATTCGTTGCTTGACTGTGATTTGGGCCATTCTATGATAGTTTTAAGATAAGGACACATAGACCTCTAACATCGCTTTTTCTGAATACTATTAACATTTACTCCGGACGTTGTGACCGTTTTTATAAAATCAATCGCTGGCAATTTACGATTAGGAATGTTGCGTGACGAGATAACTCCTGAACCAAATAGCCGGGAAAACTCTATAGTCTTTTCTCTCGTGTTTTATAACTGTATGTTGCAGTGGATTTTATCATGAAACATTCAATGATTGCACATTTTTTCGTATGTTTTATCACACTGTTCGTTTTATACTGCACATTTTTCTTAATTTATTAGTACACAATTGCAAGAAAATGCAGTCCGTTATATCGTATAAAGACAGTTGCAGCTTGCAGGACCTAATTCTTATCTAAGCAAAACTGGCGACAATGGCTGCTCGTACGGAGCGTCCTTGAGAATCTGCACCTTCTGTGTCCTCTTCGATGGGAGCTATTTCAATCGCTGCCGGCAAAGGCGTGCGTTCGTGCATCATTGGCACCTTGTGCTTGCGACATAGGTTGTGCAAAATGAAGCAACACATCGCGATTTTGCACGCTTTCAATGGTGTGTAACAAAGTCTTCCTCCGGTGTGGTCGATGACGCGCCAACGTTGTTTCAATACTCCAAAAGCTCTATAAAATAATGCTAGAGTATGATACAAAATATAAAACTGCATGCACTGCGATACAAGTATGTCAAAAATATTCATAAAATTTTCTTAAATTACATTTATAGCTTTAATGTTTTGGTGATAGAGATTATTTTAATAATAATAATATGCCGTATTTATATAGTATGTTACTGCCAAACGATGGATTGCCCGTTTTACGCAATTGTATCTAAATTGATATAGTTGATCTCAGAAAAGTATTTATTTCGAAAAGTGTATTAATTCATATCAACAAACAAGCCATCAAACGATGATGGTGATGATATGAAAGAATATAGGTGACTTACTTCTCCACGATTGATCGGCATCTCTTGTGAGCCTGATTATATCGTATTTCCGCTGGTGAACTTGGAGCTGAGATCGGTGTTAAAAGCCACGGTTTTAGTGGATAACCACTATCGCCAAGCAAAATTCCATTATATCTCCCGGTTTCGAAGTTGTGATGTATGTTTGATTGGCGTAGAATAAACGCATCATGGCACGAACCTGGGTATCTGCACACGATGTCCAGAAACACCATATTTGCGTCACATATTGCCTGCATAAGGAATAATATTATCATGTAAAATAGAAATGATTGTCGATTGCATAATTAATGTTATGCCCTATTCAGCAGTGGACTTTGTCCAAATTTGACTTATCCCTTTACGTCTTATTTAATATTAGAGGCTCAAAGCCTTTGCTTCCGTTAAAACACGCAGATTATGTGGTGGGTAGCGACGCGTAATATCACACTGTGAGCGTGCGCTGTGCGGTTAAAGGGACATGTCTGCAATTTTTAAATCTTGCAAAAATAATAATAGATGAACATTGGCCTATATCCAAGTTTCCCTTTTTCAAAAAAGGTTGTTACAGACATTTGCTAACAGTGCGAATTTTCTCAACGTAATTACACTAAGAAGCTAATTAATTTACACACATATCTTACTTGTACATTGATTGAATGGAAACCTTTGCGATTGACATACAGATGCTCATCCTCAGCTGGTGCAATGATTGGGACGTGAGTGCCATCTATGGCACCGATGACGCCAGGAAAATGTCCCAGCAAATAAAATTTCTCCTTTATTCGGGTTGCTACCCTACTGTCTGGCATGCTGATAAAATTTTTCTTTTTCCGAATCAAGCTTTCCATGAACCGAGCAAGAACAACACTGACCGTTGGCTGTGAAACGTTAATGTTGTCTTTTGCGGAGCTTTGAAAGCTTCCGGAAGCCAGCACTTTTAGAGACAGCAAAACTTGTTCTTCCACGGTCAATGCTGCTGATTTCCTGGTAGTTGGGCTTAAATCGTCTCTCAACATATCGCATAGTTCCAATATTGATGCTCTTGACATTCGATATTCATATATTAACTCAAAATCAGACCTTTGCAGGGGATTTTGCCTGACCCTTTGTCCGCTACTTCTATTTCTAACCGCCAAATATGCTGCCATTGCTGTTATAATCGGCTATTTTGCAAAATAAAATCACTGTACGAGAACTCTGAGCTTCTCTTTGTTTCACGAGATGAAAAAAGCAGTTTCAGTAACGAGAAGGTAGTTGGTAATCGCTCTACGAAAGAGAAGGTGGCGAAAGAGACGCACGCGTCATCGGGCGAGATGAAAATAAGTAAAGTGAAAGTTCATAATCCCGCCCCTGTGCTTTCAATATGTGTTTTTTGTTTGAAACTTAACCATGGATAAGATTTCAAAGGGGCCATGTTACAGCACGATCTTTTATTGAGATTCGAACCTAGGTATTTATGTTCTGTCTTTAACACGTCCATTTACCTTATTTGCATATTACTTGTGTTGCGCGTCTTTCATTATTCGCTCGGTAGAAACTCTGCAAAGTTGTCTGAAAGACGCACCGTTTTGCCGTTTGCTGATCACCTTTTTGTAGCAAAGTTTTTTTGTTAATTCGAGCACGGTAGTTAAATCAGTCTTATTTTTGGACAGTAGGGTTAAGAGGTTTTTTATTTATACTGTTAAATTAAGTTTTTCAGTTTTAAGTGTTTTCCGCCCAGCCGGGTAATCTTCGATAAGTTTTTGCTGGACTGGTCTTTTTTATTTGCTATTTTAGTAATACAATTTTGTTTTGGAATATCTTTCGTTAACCTCTTGAGCACTAGGACCAGACAGTGAAGATCTAGGCATTCCGCCTAGGACACAGCCATCAATCTATAACAGGTGACAATGCCCAGAAAGTACGAGAGAAAATCGGAGAGGGGTTCTTGGGATGTGGAGAAGATGAAGGAGGCGGTTGATATGGTGCAAAAAGGATCAAAGCTGAGGACTGCAGCAGATGTGTGCCAAGTGCCTCGAACAACTTTAAGGCATCACTTAAAAGGAAAACTGGAAAAGCTTCCTGGTTCAAAACAACTTGAAAAGTCGTGCATTTTGGGTCCTGAAAAAGAAATGGAGTTAGGAAACTGCGTTATCGAGTTTGAAAAAAGAGGATTCCCCTTGACAACCATGGACATCCGGAAATTAGCCTACGAATTTACTGTTCGGAATAAGATAAAGCATAATTTTAATGAAGAAAAGCAAATGGCTGGAAAAGATTGGTGGATTGGTTTCCGACAAAGACATCAAAATGTTTTAACGATTCGCTTGCCCCAGCCTTTATCTATCCAGCGGGCAACTCATTTAAATAAGCCATCCGTGGAGAGATATTTTCAGCTGCTGGAAAATGTTATGCAAAAGCACAGTCTATTTGGAAACCCAACAAGAATATATAACGTTGACGAATCTGGATTAAGTCTCGTTCCAGGAGTGAAAAAGGTTGTTGGAAAACGTGGAATAAGGAGCTCCAGCCAAATCACCAGAGGGGAGAGAAGCCAACGGCAAACGGTCATCATGGCAACTAATGCTGCACGTGATATTCCACCAATGATAATTTACAAAGGAAAAAGGAGATTTCCAGAACTTGAGAAGGGTCTTCCACCAGGATCAATTGTGGCTTTGTCAGAGAGTGGCTATGTCAATAAAGATTTGTTTTTGATGTGGCTAGAACACTTTTGCCATCACAAAAAGGAACACGATGGAAAAACTCTGCTGGTTTTAGATGGACATGGTTCTCATACACTTAATTTAGACGTGCTGCAGTATGCTGTTGAACATGATATTGAGATAATAAGCATGCCTCCTCACACAAGTCACTATTTGCAACCACTTGACAAGGTACATTTTAAGCCTTTAAAAGATCACTATGAAGAAGCTGTTCGTATTCACTTGCAAAACAATCCTGGTTCAGGAATAACGAGGGGTAATTTTCCCGAACTATTCAAAACTGCCTATTTTAAAGTGGCAACAATCAGCAATAGCATAAACTCGTTTCAAGCAACTGGACGGTATCCTCTGGACATCAATGCAATACCAGATTGTGCATATGCTCCTGCTGATACTACCAGCCGTCCATTAGCTGTGGAGCAAGAACTCGATTCTCACCTGGAAACAGAAGCAACTCCTCAACTAGAAACAATAGAAGAAGAGGCAAGACCACATTCCCAGCCTGAAGATGCAACACCGACTCTTCAAAGTGCAGCAGAAAATGAAGCAGGCTAGTATCGTCATAGGATAGATGCAGTCGAAACTAACAGCTCGCAACTGAACCGAAGTGGAATTGCATCAAGTGAGACTTCATTTCAAGACATCTTTCCTTTTCCAGTTGGTGGAAAACAGAAAAAAAGAAAAAGAAAAATGGCAATTAAAACCGGAACTCGCATACTCACTAGTCAAAAATATCAAGAAGAGCTTAAATCTTATTTTCATAACAAATAAAAGAAACAGAAGATAGTGCGAAGAAAGCAACCAGCACCTGAAAATGAAAAGAAAAGACGAAAGGGCAACGAAACGCAGGTTTGTAACGAAATTCAACCGAGTGGGAGCGGAATTAAACAACCTACAAAGGGTCTAAAGCTGAAAATTAATCGAGATGATCCTGCAAATTTCTGTGGTCTTTGTAATGGGAACTATTTTGACGATGTTGATGATCAAGATACTGAAGATTGGATCCAGTGTCTACAGTGTCTAGTGTGGTTCCACGAAACATGTGCGGGAGTATATGGAAGAACAGTGTACAACTTCAAATGTTCAACATGTGCTTGAATAACACTACTTAGAAACAGTGATTATTGCATATCACAGCGCATATCGGAAAACACTTTTCTTGACTTTTATTTGTACATATGTCTTCGCATTTTGCATGGATGAGAATAAACTATCTTACCCCATTGGTGGTGGGTAAGATGGACTATGCATGTTGTGGTAAAAATATTAAGTTTAGTTGCAAATATCACCGTATTTTGTTTGTTTTTTAGCCTTAGACTGCGTATATGTCACTTATGTATGCACAAATGCTGCTTTTAGAGACTGGCCATCTCACCCCACCGTATGGGGTAAGATGGACGAGACCGGTTGCTCTGCAAAAACACAAAAAATCCTAGGTTTTAGTTCTTTTTTAATTTTTGTTGTCAATGCTTGATGATCTTAACATATCAGGCTATGAAAATATAATACCAAATACTGACACCAAGCTTTGTTTTTCTCAATATTTGACGCAACGTTCTTAATGGGTCCAACTTCCCCCACCCTACTATATGCAAGTTTTTTAATGATTCATGGGTTGAAGCAACCTTGTCCTTTAGCAGTTAAAACCTTTTCAGATCAACGAACCGAAAATTCACTTGAGTACCCTGCTCTGTGTCACCTTATTGCGAACATGATGCACAAGTTTGTAAGCAAAAAGGTTCTTTCCAGTCATGTAACTAAAAATATTGCAATTGAATAGGGAAAATACTGAAAACTTGAATTCTGTGAATTTAATTGACGTAGGTACTTAGGGAAAGCAATTCTATGCAAGCTGCTATTTCAAATGCAGACCAAACGAAATTCAGAAATGGCTGCATGAAGTTTTACAAATTAAAGAAATATTTCATTGATCATTTCCTATTAAATAGACTCATACTGCAATATGCTCAGCATCTTCATCCAGAAAAATGGTGCTACTAATGCCATCTCAAGCTTGCGGCTTGCAGAGTGGCAAATATGAAAGAAAATATATCTCTTTTTATACGTCCTAAAGATGAAGACATGCGCCAAAAATGGATTCGGGCAGTTGAATGCCTTAGCGATACAACTCGGGTTTATGCTGAGCATTTCCATGAAAAAGATTTTACTGTCATTTCAACGGAACTTTTGAGCAGTACAAACCCTGCAGAGGAAGCGTTTCAAGCCTGGAGCAATTCTTAGAATAGTTGCAGGATTACCCACCTATTCTTTCATCACCTGGTGCAGCTGTAAGATCCACAAGCTCTTTAAGCTCTGCTCGTACAGCAAAAGAAAATGATTTGAATCAAACTAATGAGTTTCTTAGGAAGGTAATATTGAAAACCTTGAAATGTTAAAAGATAAATTATGAATATGATAATACCAGAAAAATTTACTACAGTTAATCAAGAAGAAAGCTTACTGTTTAATTACATTAAATCCAGTTCCAATGCAAGTAAAGCACCTGAAATTCTTGTACCAGTTACAATAGCAAGTGATCTGAAAGTGCATGGATACACACACTTTGCTGAAATATCACAGCTGCTAAATCTGGATTATTCATGCAAATCCATGATAATGGAACCTACAACAAATACTATCGTAGAATAATCTGATCTTAGCCTATATTTAATTGTGCTTAGCCTCCGACACGATGAGATTAAAGTTATGCCGGCAATGCTTTACTGCTGCACAAAAATTTTAATTGAAAATCTTTTTGCAGGAACTTAATGTCTCTGTAGAGAACGAAAATTTTGAATGCAAAGTCGCAAAGACTTTGGCGGAATGGAGTTCTGAAAAGCCCATTAAGAAAGAAGTTGAAGTGGAGTCTTTTCTATCATCTTAAAGAGGTTGGATTAGTGTTTTATTCGAATAGAACACCATCATCCCGAGCTCTGCTGCAATAAAAAGAGTATTTTGCACTGGATCCGATATCTAGCGACCAAAAAGAGCAAGCCTAACTTCTGAGAACTTTGAAAGCAAACAAAAGATGACTAAATAAGAACCTCATTTCCGTATCGCTATAGTTCTTGTGAAAAAAATATGTTTTTCCTTGTGTGTGCTTTAACTAGTGCATGGTTTGGTTTGTAGCCAAAACATGCATGAACTTTTTTACGTCAATTTCATTGCAAGTTTACAAATGAATTGCAGGAGTAGCGCTGCGCTTTTGATAAATCAACATCCACCTGCGCTTTGTTGTATCGAGTTTCCAGATTTACGACGTATTGTTTTTCGTTTTATTTACAGTACGTGCACTTTGCACTAATCAAGCTTGTGTACATTTTGATTTTGCATTGCTTTAAAACCAGATTTTGTTCTACCTCCAATTCTAGTTTAATGCTTTTTGAAAGTTAAGTTAAAGCCAGTTTCAAGAAAGAATTCGTTAACTAAAGAACAATCAAGAAAAAGTGACCTTTGTACTTAACTAAACAATTTCTGCAAATCAAATTTTTAATTTTCAAAAAGCATCCAACTAAAAATGAAGGTCGAGTTAAAACACTATCCGGTTGTAAAAGCAACGCAAAATCAAAATGTACGATTGCTTGACTAATGCGAAGTGGACGTACTGTAAATAAAACAAGAAACAACACTTCATAAATCTGCAAAAATGAAATATTGGGTTCAAATCTAACCGGAAACACTTTCTGCGGAGAATTGCGAGCACCTATCCCAGGAAACTACAATATAAATAAATATATTGAAAGGTAGGACACCCCTGCAAAAACATGAAATTTTTAAAAATTATAAATTTTTTGCAGTAGCGATTTTTTGCAGGTTTGTTAATGCTAGAACAGTTTTGGTTAGATTTTACATAGAAGTTGAGCTCCTTTGTGGAGTAAAAGTGATTTAGAAGATGGTACCCCCTTAGCAACGGTAGTGCTGCAGTAGCTAGTGCTCTTCAACCTGCTAATTAGTTGGAAGTTGAGTGTGTTTTTAGTCTCTAGCCTACTTTCTGTCTTTTGTAGAGTCTTACAGTAAAGTATAGCCAAATACTTCTGCTAAATTAATAAAGTTTTTTCCAATAATGGGAGACAAAAAAATAAAAAGAGGCAAAGGAAGAATCAATTACGGGGTGTCGCCAAACAACGAAAATTGGCAAATATGGTAGAGGCTCAAAGTAGGCCCGTAATATTGGATGAGCCTTGCACAAGCACACATCAAGCTGAACTGGATAATTGCCTATTATCTGCTGATGAAATGGAGACAAACGACCACCAGCATACTCCTCTGTCATCATCCGAAAAGAAAATTGGTGGTAATTTGGATTCTTGCTACAATCCAGAACTTGCTAAAGATCAAAAAATGCTTTCATTTTGGTGGACTCAAGGCTATTGTGTTCATTTTTGAGTTCTACTGTCAAGTGTGAAGTTCGTTCTGCTCATCTCCAAACTAGAATTTCTTTTGAAAACGGAAAAGGATATTGCTTTGATGTTATGGGTCATTGCAAAAGTTGTGCAACTGATAGCTTGTTATTTACAACTTCAACCAGGTGTGAAAAGAAAGGAGTATTTAAATCCAATCTTAAGCTAACTCCTTATGTAGTATATACAAGAATGTAGACATTTGCAAGAGGAATTGGATTGGGTTTGGCTGCTTTGCTAACATTCTCAAAATGCTTGAACTCTCCACCTCCAATGACCCAGAATTCCTATGATGCTCTTTTCACTAAATACTTGGAAGTGTCTAAAACAGTAGCTAAAGAAAGCATGAAACAAGCTGCCACAGAAGTTGTTGATGAACAAAATGGTAATCATGATACTATGGTGTCAGTAGACGGGTCATGGCAGCGACATTGACATAGCAGCCATAATGGAGTTGTTAGTGCGATTAGTGTTACAACTGGTAAAGTTTTGGATGTTGAGGTGTTGAGCAATTACTGTAAAGGGTGCTCTCAATGGAATCAAGAACAACAACTTACATCTGAGTATTTGACATGGAAGGCTACACATGTTTGCAATTTTGAATCATAATGGTAGTGCTGGATCAATGGAACCAAAGGGTGCAGTTCAGATTTTTGCCAGGTCCGAAACTGAGCGTGACTTACGTTATATGGAGTATCTTGGAGATGGTGATAGCTCTTCCTTTCTTAAAGTAAAAGAAAGCAAACCACATGGAGAAGATTTGGTAACAAAAAGTGAATGCATAGTAGGGTGGAGCGAAAAAATTAAATTTGTACTTGAGATTCGTAATAGCGCAAAAAACTTGTCTTTTGGTGGGAAAAGACGTTTTGTGTAGTCTGAAAGATTTTTGTTAATGTTTAGGTCTGCCCCAAGACAATTAAAATAACAGTGAATTTACTGCATGGTGGGCTATGCCAAATCAATGAAGATCGGTTTGGTAGTTTGACTGACTGCGCTTATGCATGACTGGGTTAGTGGTCTTAATGAAGTCAATTGTTTAAAATTAATACTGTACACAGTTGGATACAGCAGTTTCTTCACTAATAGGAATAAAAAGTCCTGCCAATCATGTTATTGTAGGGTCAGAAATCGAACGACTTCCAAAGCAGATAGACTACCTCTCTATACTCTATGGTTGTTACAGGTCAGTTACCACTTGTTAGTGAGCAGCTAAAATGGATCACAGTAGCCAGAAGATCAGAAAATTGAGTTATAAGTCAGCAGACTCAGCAAGGAGAAAAATCCATAGCAATTTAATTGTCTGAATACAAGTTTAGATGACGATTACTGCATACCATTTATAGCGATGTACTAAAAAAGATAGTGGCAATCAGCCAAACGTGTATATATATGCCAGAAATATTTTTGGCTTGTCCTTGACTGATTTAAAAGCGAAAGACTTTGGAACTAACGCTAGTGATATCTCAACTCCAGTATTGCTTCAGTGGCTATTTGTTTTACTGGTGAAGTATATTTTGCATATAAATAAGCAGAGATTTGCAATTATGAGCACCTCCAGCCAATAAGCCAATCAGGCTGCATGATCAACTAACCGTCGTCCTGTGTTTGGTTTGCCCCAAAATTTAACTGAAATGAACTTGCCGGCATATCGTGATGTTATGAAGCACTACACATATGTGCGTCTAGAACACAGTACCAAAATGAATAGTAAAGAACAGCCCAGCTTTACCGAAGTAGCTACTATTGTAGCAAAAAAACTTGAAGCAATATGGCAGAAAGCATCTATTCCAACCGTATCCAGAACAAGAATTCTTCAACAGGTGAAGAACTATCACGATAAACACAGAAATTAACTGAAACCTAACAAAACTAGGCAAAATAATGTCAAATACAAAGCAAGGATTGCAAAATTTCAGCATAAAGCAGAGAGTCTATTTGACAATTGTGCTTGCAAATGCAAAGAGAAAGCACTCTGCAGCTGCCCGACGGAGCTGAAAGTTTCCAAATTTGAAAATGCAGTTTTGGTTGACCAACGATCGTCGTGAAAAATGATAATAGGAAGCATTGACAGGAAAAAACGGCTCAGTTGCAGAAAAGAAACAACAAAAGCAACTAGACATCATTATCTTGCGAACAGGAACAAAGTACAGTACTGAGTTTGAACCATTGAAATACAACTTCCTGCCAACGATAGTGCTCTCAGTACTGATTAACAATATTCATACAATATTGCTACCGCTGTTTCATCCGGTCATTGCTCATTAAGTCTTTCTGATCACAGTCCTGGAAAATTAAGTCATGCAAGATGGCTTACAACTGGTAATCATATTTTGCGTTTATATATTTCTAAAACATCACCTTCCAACAACCTTTTGATTTTAGTAAACTATATTGCAAAAGTCTACATTCCAATGTGGTTTAAAATCAAAAATAAAACTTCTGTCACTGAAGAAGGTAAGCACTTTCATCAACTGATACAAAGAAGTCACTACTTAGAGGCAGAGATAAGAAAGCAAGTTGATGCTGTGATTCAGAAAAATGCTTACTTCGCACGTGAAGAAAATTTGCTTCTTGCAATGCTAGTTGATGACAGAGCAAGCATTTGACAATAACGTTGCACAGAATTTTAGCTGCTCGAAAGCGCCGGTCTCAAAATTGCACTGTACGATTGTTCAAGGTGCCAAAAGTAAACTTTCAAGCTGACCAATATACATTGACTTGATTGATTGGCAAAAAACAATTTGAGTGGAGCCTCCTTTGACTAAAAACATCAGCGAGCAAGATCTGATGCTCTATATAGCAAACAGTGATCTGACATCTTAATCACTTCCCAAATTTCCATGCCACTCTCAGGCAGTTAAACGAGCGGTACAGTTGGTCAATAAAGTATCAAGGGTAGTTTGTGGCTATGAACGAAGAGAAGGCATTATAAAAAACAAGCTCATGTCGCGGAGCGAAATGCCAAAAAATTGACACTAAAAAGGACTTCAATTGCTAATTTCTTCTCAAACTTTCTTCGTAATTGGCAACAAATCTACGGGATTGCGAACACACCGTGTAACAGCATTTGTTTCTTTTACTCACCAATGTTAGTAGTTTTGAATAAAATCTTTCTTGTTGATGGTTTTGTACTAGTATTACGTAATACAGTATTTCCAGCGAATGGGTGACTCTAGCTAATTATGGGAAAAACAAAAGAATATGGGGGCAGACCTAAATGCTAACTAATGCTGCTAATTTTTCTTCAGGGGGATTTTTAGGGTCAAAGACAACTTTTTGTTTCTATTAGACTATAAGAATATAACTTTTACATTTTTTTCCTACTTTTCACTCCACCCTAATGCATAGGGCAAATTCAAAAAAGAGTAGGCACTGGACTAAGAAAAATGTGCAATCAATTCAAAGGGAAAAAACTGTCGAATGGTAAACCACTAACAGGAAAAAGTAGATTAACTCTGAAGACAATTGATACTCTTTAAAATTACTATGGGTTGGCAATTAGAGAAAACACACATTCTTTGGTTGACATGGTGAATGCAGTTCTGGCAGCATTCTATCATGTAGCCAGCACTGACGAAAAACCTATGCATACACTGTCCAGTTGGTGAAGATTCATGGTGTGGCTGGCAAAGAGATTCAACAACATACAAGCACAAACATGGTTTGCCAGAAGCCATAGTTAAGCTGTTGGAACCAATTTTTGAAGAACTAAGTAAACCTGATCTTTTAGCAAGATGCCTTCATGGCAAAACACAGAATCCCAATGAGTGTCTCAATAAAGTGATATGGTCGCGTTGCCCAAAAGAGATATGGGTTAAAGAGATATAGAACAGTCCAACAATCAGTATATGTAGCTGTAGCCAATTATAATGATGGAAATGTAGCTTACATTAAAACAATGCAACAACTTGGTATCAATCCTGGACATTTCTGCTTAGCCATTTGCCAAAAACTGGACATGGGCCACATAGCCAAATCAAGGCGAAGAAGTTCTGTTGCTGCTAAACAAAGAAGAAAAACAATCAGAGCCATTAAAAAGGGCTTCCAAGATCAAAAGAAAACTGAGGAAGGAACCACATATGCCAAGGGAGCATTTTAGATTAACAATTCTAACAATTTTTTGAGAAAACACTCCACAGCTTGTTTAAAAGTGTTGTTTCAAACGTTTTTTGTGTTTTTTGCAAAATGAGAAATTTTACCTTTCATGAATTTTCAAACACAGATATCTCAGCCATTTGTCAACCAATCTCTGTCAAATTTTCAGTGGTACTAGCTTATACATTCACTTAGAGTTCTTAGTCACGATTTTTAAAATTTTTGTTTACTTTGCTCTCCCCAGCATTCCGACTAATAATGGCGGTGTCAAAAAATTTCAAAAAAATACAAAAACTTAAATATTTTTTTAAAAACTGAGAATATTGAAATATCCTCACTCAGAACTTTGCTTTAGATGCTTAAAAACATTGTGTGAAAATTTCATTAAAATTGAGTGAGAGATTGGTGAGATATTTGTGTTTAAAATATGTATGTTTTTCACCACAGGTGGCAATTTTTGAGTAATTGGAGTCATCTGAAAAATTTTTTTTTCCATTTTTTGATTATTTGCTCTCTATGCATCATTTTAGAAACACAATTATACTTTAAAGTCGATAAATGCACTGTTTGATTTTTGCATGGGTGTCCTACCTTAGCCAATTACTTTCTAAGAACTTCTTTTATAATATAAACAACTCGCATGATTAATTCATTCATATGTGTGAACCAAGCTACCCGTGTCTATTCTTGATCTCTGATCCAGACCTTGGGGTTTGGCCATGAGAAGCTAGTCATGCAGAAGTCACGCAGGCAGCCGCAATCAAGCGTAGCGGTACGTCGCTTTTGTAAGCAAATAAGCTGCGGCCACGTAGTTGCTATCCCTCAGGCTCGCATCGCTGCCCTAACCATAACTGTAATGCAAGGTTTTGAAGCAAAAAAAAAATTGCTTCGTGCATTTTCTTTCCCATTTCTAAGTACTGCGTCTTTACTCCGTACTTCCATTCTACACGCTCGTAACCCAAATGCAAATCGAACCCGGTTGCGATGGTTGGAAGGCAAAGGTGTTAACCACTACACTACGCCAATTGCAACAATGCAATCACAAAATGCCGTATTTAAACCAAATGTTGAGAAAAAGGCAATAAAGGGTTACGCTTGATTGCGGCTGCCAGCGTGACTTTTGCATGACTAGCTTCTACTGGTTTGGCCCGAATGCAAATCATTTTTTCTACTAATGTTTTGCAGATTTATTACATCACATCCTGTGCCCAAGCCTTGTGTTTCATACTTTGCTCTGTTACATTTCCAGGCAAATCAGTGCAAGAGTTGGATTAGCCTATACTAATAGGTTGATCAAACTAGACCAAAAAGAAAAACATCTTCTTGCCCCCATGGCATCTATCACTTATAAAAAACCTAAAACCCTGGGATCTATTTTTACCAATTACAAGCGTATTGCTCACCGAGATGTACAACATGATAAACACCTTTCCAATACTGGCTCCTCTGCACCTTGTGGGAAATGTACTCTATGCAGACACAGAGGGAATCATAACAGTATGGTACCTTTCACCCACGTGATCGTTAGTAGTAGTGGCAGTACTTTCTCGTTGGAGCAAAATTTGACATGCGCTGATTATGATGCATACGTAGCAACTTGCAAGCTGTGTTCAGAACAATTAAGTGGATAAATTGTTAACAAATTTTCGAAAAGGTGGACCACCCACCGTAGCCAATGGAAAGCCAATACTCAACAAAAAAATGATAACCCTGCTCTCTGTCTCCATTTTGCTAACTTTCACCACGACCAACTTAACCCTCCACTTTCAGAGTGCTACGAAATTACCTACGTACTTAAACCCTATGACCCTAGTAATTAAGATATTTATGAGAGTCAGTGGATCCATAAACTCAAAGCGAAAATTAACATAAACAAAACCATATTTTCTGTTATGTAGTTTCCTTGTTGTACTGTACATGGTTACACCTTTTGGTCTTTTTACTGGTCAGTCTTTACTACTGCTCTTTTCTGATGCACTGTACCGCACGTTTGTTTATACTTGTCTTTTCTGTGCAGAGACGTCTTTTTTATGCACCAGTTTTTGCAGTAGCTGTTGCAGTCTTTTTGCCCGGTCTTTGTATTTCTAAATTTTTGCTTTTTTCAGATACAGATGATGGTCCTTTGAGACCGAAATCGATTTTAGCATTTTAGTTTTTAATATATTGATTTTAAATGAATTGACTGATTTTGTGTTAGTTCAGATTGTTTCTACTGTCTATGAAATTTATCCACAAAATCATCATGTGGTACTTTTTTGGTCTGGGTTTGATTCTCAGTGTCCTCTCAACGATAATTATGTTACTTATAGGTTTGTGATGATTGCCTAATATGCTAGCATATCTACGTAGCGTCTGGTAAGTTGTAGTAAGCATCAGGGTTAAGCAGTTGACTCGAGCCTGAGCAACTGTTGCAATATTACTACATAAAATAAGAAAGCATAGTAGCCTAGGCTACATCTGACATGGCCATAGTAAGTTTGGGTTAGATTGAGGGGTAGGGTTAAAGTTGGCATGCTTACTTACTGTCACGCTCGATTGAGATAGCAACTCTGCAGGATTGTTTACGGGACAAATTATCTGTTTGCATCGTCAAGACGTACTTATATCAAATGCGATTACCACAGTAACGGAGTTCACAACAGAGCATTGCATCGTGTTTTTGCTTTTGTTTTGCCAACCCCAGTGCTTATACGGTCAGTTGCAGTTAGCCTACAGTGAGAACTTGAGACAAGATCCCCTGCTGTAGTTGTATGTGCTTAATTTTTTAGAAGTAATGTGCGAAAGGGATTTTAGGAGAGTAATGCCTGTTCAAGTGTTCGTACTACAGTATAGTGTGCAGTTACTATTCAGATGCAGCTTATGTAATAGCCTAGTCAGTTGTATCCTATAAGGTAAATGATGGGCTGTTGGATTGCCCTATGCTGTTTTTTTTTTAGCCTATTGGTTTGGTACTGAGAATCCTGGTTGCTCAGTGGTTTCAGATATGATAATTTGGTTCGATTCTGTGCTTGGTTCAGTCGCCATATTTTTTTGGCTTAGTGGTGGTTCTTTGAGTTAATTCAAGCTATTATTAATGCTCATCATAGCCTATACATTCAGATGTTGAATGTATCATGCCAGTACTCACCTGTGTATCGTACCGATGCCTGTTTATTTGCTCAGCGGCTTCGTTAAAGCTGATTGACTGGTGATGTTTAGATAAAGTACCGTACTGGTACTCCCCCTCTTTCCCGCATTGCAGTTTTTTACTGGCTGAATAATCTTGACTACTGTACAGTCTGTATTCATGACTGCTTGCTGTTTTGTGCTATTCTTCCGCGTGATCCCGCACTCTGTACAGTGTACAATTACCCACGAGTACTTGCTAATGTTTATACCTGGCCAATCTTTGGTGGTTGCTTTACGTAATGCATGCTGCATGGTGATCTTGCTGTGTATGTAAGTTACGTATAAGTTCTTGTAACGTTTTCGTAGTTAGTTTAGGCCTTAAATAGAGTTGTAGTTAAGGTCTGTTACTGTAATTAACTGATGCATCGTCGTGTAGTCATTAAAATCTTGGCATAAGCTATTTGGTGAAACATACTGCGTCAAGTGTTGACAAATGCATGAGAACCTTACTTCAGTAGAATCCTGGCTATAGTTATTTCTTGTCTTGTTGTCCTTTGGCTTTGTTTGGATGGCTACTAACTGCTTACTAAACAACTACTCTTCCTGGAAAAATGATCAAGTAACTCAATCTAAGATGGCTAAAAAGCGTAAACTTGCTACTCCATCCAAGTGATTAGGGTCAAACTTTGTCACTTCTTCGCCAAATAGTGTTAATTTTTTTTTCATTACTGCAAAAGCGTTTATTTCTCATTATTTTGCCAGGTCTTTGCAAATTAGTAGCCTCCCAAAAACTTTTTGCGTTGTGAACAGTATTTAGTGTCTTTTCACAACATTTTTAACAATAGCGATTACGTGCCTTTATTGTTGGCTAGGGTGTAGCACGTTTGATACTTTTATTTTAAATTGCTCTTCCCTAGCGATTTTGGATTGCAAAATAGGCTAACTTGGTAGAAAAAAAATTGAAAAAAGTTTGTTAAACCGAGCCACACTCCCCATTTTTATTCATGCTCCCCCCAAATCAGCCAATTTTTGATATCTTGAGTTCTAGTTGAGCTAGAGACCTGATTCTTTTACTAAAACATGCAGAATACCCAAGTTTATATACAACTCAATAACATTGTATATCTCTAAAACCTATATTTTGTGTAATTGGAAAAAAGTTTCGGCATTAAAAGTAACCTATTTTGCATGGAAATTCTTCAATAAAAGCTTAAATGAATCCTTTTGAATCCTAGTCTTTACTTGCAGCAAATCCAGTCTTTACTTGCAGTCTTTACAATCAGCAGTTATATAACTTATACTTGCAGCAAAACTAGTGAGAACTTCTACTTTGTCCTGGTGCTCTGACTAAAATCGAAGAATAGAGTACTTAAAAAAACTAGACAGAACTTCATCGCAGTTGTTATTGTTGATTGCAGATTTGCCTAGGCTATTACAGTTAAAGTTTCTAGTATTTAACTTTTAGAAGAGTGCAATGTATATTCTTAGTAATGTAAGTGTGCTGGAAAAACTTACAAAAATGAGAGCCTTATCAACACTGTGCAATGTCATACAGCGTTATTTTTGGAGGCAACATGAATTAAAAGCTAGAAAAGGTCCAAACTTTCAATCAGTGACCTCGGATGTTGCAAGTCTTGTAGAAAATATTCACCACACTTGGATCTTTGCAAACCTAGGAACTAGTTTGTTGTCATCCCAAAGAAACACACAGAAGATTAAAACCAGCATTAGTCGACTTTCAAGCTTGAAAGCACAAGTAAAAAGTAGACTTCAATCTCCAAGCTACTTGAACAAGATAGCCAGTTTTGAGAAAAAATGTGATAAAATTTTTGATATTGCTCATGCAAATGCATATTTCGATTTGATAGCACTATTAATGAAGATGATATTCCCTACACAGACCAATGGAAAACAAAAATAGTCTGCTCTTATCCCATGCATGCTAGAATTCATCCACGAGATTTAAAATTTCCTTTAGATCAATGGGTGGAGGGTAAAATGGCAACAAACGAAGCCATGTGACAGTCTACAGAAGAAAGCGAAAGTATCGGGATGAAGCTGTATCAATAGGAGTAAGAAAAACGAAGCAGACTGCTTTTCAAGTTGGTTTTGATGGCAAGAAGCTTTCAGCAAGGGGAGATTTGCTGCCTTGGCTATTTTGAAAGAAGGAAACTATTTTCTTGGTCTTAAAACATTCAAACCAGAAGAAAAGTGTATTGCAGAAGCATGCTCTAGTTTTGTTATCGGGTATTTAATCAAGCAATATGTTATTCAATATCCTTTCTGGTAATGCAATGTGCATACTTTTCCGGTACAAGTTAAAAATATCACTTTCAATAAAGTCGATTTTATTTTGCTTTTGCAATAAGCTTTTCGGACAGAACTCTTCAGTTGCGATCTCTGTCTGGTTTGGTATGTGGTGAGCAGGATCTTTTAAAGACCGAATGCAGTAAGGAGAAATGCACTCTGCAGTAAGGAGAAATGCATTCTGCAGTAAGGAGAAATGCACTCTGCAGTAAGGAGAAATGCGTTTCAAGGGGATTGCAAGATTGTAAGGAGAAACGCAATTTATCCAATGCCAGCAGGCTTTGATCTTACCGAAACAGTTGTAGAGTGAATACGAACTGCTTTTGCCTGCACAAATCTGGTTTTATCCGTGAGATATAAACCGCTTCCAATAGACTCAAGTGAAACTGAGAGCGAGCTGTGGTTAGGATTTTAAACTGCGAATCAGAATAGTTGCGTGCGCACTGATTGGATTCCAACAAATGTTGGCCAATGGCTGAATCGCTTTCTGGTTGCGAAAGCAAAATGAAATCGACTTCATTGAAAGTCATTTTCAAATTCTGCACCACCTCAAAATTGTTCATTTAAAAATATCAACTACAAACTAAATACTTCAACCACCGACATATTTTTCTAGTGACGTTACGTATCATTGTGGCCCTCTGTAATATTTACAAAGATTAAGTTTTGGTCCAATGGCTACTTTGGTTCTTGTTTTCATTTTAATATTTTTAACATTTTGCAGCTCCTTGCTTCAAGAAGAAAATGCCTAATGTTTATAGGCCGATATCATGAGTGTAAACATAGGAACTTGTGGTAGCATATTTTGCTGAGTAGAATTGCACTACAACCGAAATAAAAAAGATTTGATGACATTGGAATGCCTGATCCATATTAATAAATTGCTTTTTGATAAGTTAAAGATCCAAGTAGAAGAACAATTACATTCAATTGTAAGTGGTTAATATTTTGCAATACTGTACAAAATCAATGAGTTGACATTTGTCTTGGATGTAGGAAAAGTGATTACTAACAATGATGGAGATACATCATCTCCATCCAGTCTACAAGGAGCTGTATTTAACTTGATAAAGACAATCACGAACCAAACATCAGTCCTGAGAAGCTTACACCACATGAACAGTAAGTTTGTGACAATGAATTTTTAACAAATAGGAATTTTTTAAAGTTTGTAAAAACAGCATTACGCATCTTGTTGTTTGTAGTTTCTTCATGATTTTACATTTACGACACTTTTTAAAAGTTGCCATTGGCAAGTAATAATATAATTCGTTTCTTTTAGGTGTGACATCAAGCCAACAGCGCAAGCAAAGAAATTTCTTTCAACAGTCCTGGACATGGCAAACAATCTATATCCCCCAGACAATAAAATCAGAGTTGATCAAGCACCTCTTCATGTTTTGGCTTGTGCTACATTTTGAACCATGTCACCTAAGCAACAAGGGAAGTCCAACATGGCCAAGTATTTGTATTTCGCCCAAGAGACAACAGAACATGCGTAAAGTAAATTAGCCAGCATTAGGTAGCCTACTAGCAACAAAAATATTATTAGTTAACGCTGAACAAAAATGCCCAAAAAATAAATTTCCTGAAAATTTACTACTCAATGAAGATAGGCCATTACACACCACTTACCGGTGCAGCAAAAATATCAAAAATAGTTTACTAGACACGTTGCTAGAATTAGACATTTTTCGAAGGAAAACATTTCTGTTGAAGCCCTCCTCCTGCGCGAGCGAAATCTTTGTCTCCGCCCTCCTCAGCCCTAGCGCTGATTTTTTTCAGGTATATCGCTTGAATGTACATTGTAGTCATTTCGCTTTTGCATCACGACCCCTGAACCAAGCCACCAACTGTTGCAACCCGATGGTTTGCAAAATTGTTCAAAATATCAAAAGTTGCCCATTTTCGTTCAAACGTTGTTTTTTTTGTGCTCACGTTTTTGAATGTTTTATTTCAGATTTCTTGCAACCGAGGATTCTCAACAAACCATTTCTTTCAACTTTCGAGTAGAAAAGGCTACGGTTTGAAACATCATACAAGAAACATGTGAACATCTATGCAAAGTTCCTAAACAAGTGACGGAAAGTTGACAGAAAACATGTTGTTATACGGACGTAGGCGCAGTTGACGGAAAACATGTTGCTATACAGGCTCCGGTGCTCAGCGGATCTGAATTTTTTAACTACAAAGGCCAATTTAGTATAGTTCTTCTTGCCGTTTGAGATGCAAACTACCGCATCATACTTCTCGACATTGTGGTGATTCTGGTCGACACAGCGATGGAGGCGTTTTAGCCAATTGAGAATTTGGAAAAGCTCTTCTTGAAAATCAACTTCCACTATCGCCTCCCGACATGATAAGCGACTCGGAACCTATATTGCCATAATGCTTTGTGGGGGACGCGGCAGTTCCCCTTTGACCTAATTTGATGAGGCCTTATCCCGGACACGATTTGCTTGAAGATGAAGCGGTATTTAATTACAGGCTTTCGCAAGCACGGCGCGTCATTGAAAATAAGTTTGGAATTTTGGTGACATGCTGGAGAATTTTTAAACAGCCTATCATTGCTAAAGTTGAAAAGGCTGTTTTGCTTACGCAAACAGCGTGCTGTTTGCATAATTATTTGCAACAGCAATCGAATGGCAGTTCATCGCCAAATCTTGCTGACAGGGAAGTTAATGGAGGAGAGCTACTACCAGGATCTTGGAGAAGGGAAACGCCTGGAACAAACTTGTCCTGCATAGGTCAAATGTCTTCCAACAATTACGATAGACAAGCATCGGTTGTTTGTGACGAGTTCAAGCAATATTTTAATTCTGAAAATGGCAGTCTTGAATGGCAATTGAGAGTGGTTTACATGCGATAAGCATTACATCGATTGTACTAACGCAATGTTAAAGTTAGGCACTATAGTATATGCATGAGAGAAGACATTATCACACAAGTTGTTTTGTTTAGGTGTTGGCTATTTCGGAATAAATGAACTGCTCTTAGATGAATGCTCTTAAATGCTCGCACACGACATTTTTTAGTTTTAACTTACAGTAATTGCAGATGGCGATGATAGCTCAGTTGTAGAGCGTCGAGCTAGTTATCGAAAGGTTGCTTACCTCTGCTTTGATTCTCAAACTAGCAATGCGTTGTGTCCTTGGTAAAAGCACTTATTTCCCATTGGGGCCAAGCAGTTTACCCGTTGTGGTGGCCCAGCTCGATGGGCCTTGCACACAGAACCCCCGAAAGTGCTCTGCATTTGTGTGGTTAGACAGACGCAGCATGCCTGGTTTATACGAACGAACGATAATGTGAGACTTATCTAGTCACTACTATATTACATACGCAAAAATAATGAAACTGTTTTTAACGAAGAATTTATTCAGCAGCAAATTAAAATGTACAAAACACAGTTAACACTCGAACTCTGATTTACATCTCATGAGACAATCAATTTCTACTCATTGCTTCATCAACTGCATCTGGTGGCAAGCGTCTAAGCTTGCTGGTAACAAGTTTACCAAAATGCTCAGCCTCGTCTTCTCGGGGTGAGCTTTTGAAGCTTTCTCTATTGCTTCATCATTCTTTTCCAGTAGATCAAATAGCCGGTCCCAACAAAATAACTAAATGCTTTTGAACTTGATTGATACATAATCTACATAATATCTAATCTCAATCAAAAATCACGTCAGCACTAAACTGCAGAACTTTGTTTTGCATTTGGCGTTTGAAACCATACTTAGTATTAAATTCGCACAGCTTGTACTGTTCCATACTTGATGCTATCTTATTTGCAAAAGGTTTTCCACGTGAACTTGAGCCATCGATACTCTCCTTCGTTTTCAAGTGTGTTATATTGCCTTAATTAATATGCTCCCTTCTTCATCTATCATTTAATTCATACCCTTCTCACTTTTCCTTCCTTAATAATCGCCTTTTTTTGCTGCAGCTTTACTGCAAGAACTTTTTGTACCAGAAGAAAAACTTGTAGTGGTTGAATTGGAAGCGTCATCAAAAGCAGCTTCGGTCACGCATTGCACTAAAAAAGAAACGAACAGTAACAACACACATACATTTATTAGATCAACTTGCAACAGAAGGCGTGGTTACTCCCTCGCCAAATTATCATGCTAAATAGTGGAAGCAATTAACAACCATCGATGGCCATTTTGTCATCTAAAAGTTTTCCATTCAAATTTTGACATTTTTAAAACTGCATTTTAAGATTTGAAACTAGAAATTAAGAACCTACAAATCTGTAGCCATTAGTCTAGAAAAATTCTGTCATGCAGGTGTGCCCCACGAAGCACAGCCAAAAAAATTCTGTCTAATAAAAATAATGAGCAAGAAAAATCGCTTGGTTGGGATGTACATTCAATGTAAAAAATCTTTATGTGGAACTTGCATGATGCTTGTACAGCGTGTGCGCAAAAAGTGCACAACGTAATCAGTTTGAGTTTGTCGATTTTTTGTGTCCATGTACTGTATTGTGTTAGCAAGGAGTTAATTTATGCGAGTGTGATTATGGACAAAATCAGTGTTTGCCAAATATAACTGAAAACAAAGCAGAAAAGTGCATCGGTATAAGATCTCACTTAATAGTAAAGTAAGAGTAACGCTAGCACACAAATAAGACTTGAATATTAATGCTGATAGTCGATTTATCGTAAAAAGAAAAGATATTAGTTCCGTACAACCACATAAAGCTCGCCATTTACTTCGCAATAACCAAAGTAGTCAAAATGACTACCTTGGGCATTTTAGGTAGGAAAAATCGTCGGGCATCCAAGTGCTAAACATGCAATATGTCTCTGCAAAGTAATCTAGAACTACCAGTATGGTATATGATATCTAACACATAGGTAGTAATTCAAGGTCATGTCTAGTTGCATCACCTCACAAATAAAATCATGAAACAAACGCACCTAATTCTAAATTCAACTAAACTTAACCAAAATTAACATTTAGCAATAAGCCAGCACCAGTTATCTGATTATCTGTTAGGGTTACAAGCATTAAGCCTGGTAAGCTTACTTGCCTAGCCAGCTAGCAGTAATCTAGTAGCTTTGCTGCTAGTGTTACCAATACCAACCTAAACAGCGTAGCTGAATCATTTATATACAAGTTTCTAAAGTTTTCACCACTTGCAAAGTTCACACACAGGCTTAAGTTTGCAAACCAAATCACGAAACCTGCTTCAATGGAAGAGGCGCGAAAGCTGGTTTCATCACCTAATACGTCAGAAATTGCTTTCACACATGCATGAAGTATCGTTCCTAGTTGCAAAAACCGCTATGTGTGAACGCAGCCTAAGTATCTGATTTTTTCACGTTTCAGGTGTAGCTATCTTTGCCTTTTACCCTGAGGCAGCATTCCTTTGTTTCATCATGCTCACCATTAATACTGTAACATCGGGTCGTAAGGGCGCGGTCAAATGCAGCAGTATGCCTGAGGTTCAAATTTTTAAACAGTCAAATCGGACATAGCGTTGCCAACAGCTCACCACTGCAGCAACGTTTCTTCAAAAGGAGCTGTGTTGCCTGCAGGCGCAATAACACGGATGTAGGCCCTGCAAAGTCGTTGAATGGGACGAAATAAAACTAATATGAATATGCAAAAAGTGCACACAGAAAATTTGGAGGGGGGGATTCAATTTTTCAAAAAGCAACCACAACCCATTAGTAGTTACTACATCATAACCATTAATGAAAACGCTGCTATTATAAGTTGGTCAAACAGAGTTTCGCAGTAATAGTTGTATTTTGTTGCAATTGTTTATTCAGAAACCCTGTAATAACAACTTAAAAAGTTGTTGGTTGTGAAGAGAATAGTGTGCAAGAGAAAAAGTTACCACTATAGGGGCCTGGAGGCGAAGCCCCCAGCTGTTGGGCAATTTTTTTGGAAAAAATAGCCATTTGGATGACATTTTGAACGTTTTCAAAGCAATTAGAAAAAGCTAAATTACCAAGATTTGGAAAAATTTGAAAGAATTTATTTTTCTCAGTCCAATCAGCCCCCACACACTTACTGGTCAAGTCCGAAATATGTTTAAATGCTAAAAGATTGCGTATTTGGCTTAAATCTTTGAAGTAAATAAATTTCTAAATTTAAAAATCTTGTTAGAGGTACAAAATTCTACAAAAGCTTTTAGTAGGGTCAGAGCTATCATTTCCATTGTTTGGGATATGGGTAGCCTTGAAAGTGGCTGTTTTAGATAAAACGTTTTCACCCAGCTTTCTTCATCAATCTTATGCTGGAATGAAGAAAAACCAAACTGCGGTGGTATATAGAGAGGTTGACTACATAGAAATGTACAAAAGGTTGTTTTTAAAACGCATATGAGGCTGCAAAATTCACCAAAAATTACATAAAGTTAATGCAAAAATATAGAAAAAAGTGTTGGGAAATGATAGCTTCGACACTATTAAAAGCTGTTTTTAAATTCCTGAATACGTTAGCACAATAAAAATCTCGACATTTGAATGTAATTTTGTAGTGGCTTTCATCTTCAAACAACGGGATTGCTTTACAAAAATGCATTTGGCTTGGTAGTTTGTTTTTTTTTACGCAAGGGCAACTTTTTTCATTCAATGGCCGTCTGTCTCTTTTTAGTGCCAAGTTCTGCTCTTTTGAGTATGATATATCCATTATTCAATATCCATGGATATACCAAATACACGTAGTTACACAATATTTCTGTCAGCAATATTGTGGGAGAAACAAAAGCAAAAATCTCAATTTCTTGGTACATATCTTGCAGGATCAAATTACAGCTCTAAAACAACATTTTAAGTGATTAACAACAACTTCAGAGATTATTCAGTGAAAAGTAAAAATAGCAGAGAGTTACAAACTGCGTTATATCACACACGGTTTGGTGTAAAATAGCGAGTATAATGAAGGGTTTGCCCTGGGGAATTCACCTGTTTAAATCTACAAATTTTAAAATGATAAAAAAACAAAATCTTCTAAGCACAAATATGAACAAAATAATGCTAAAATTGAACAATTTTTTTAAAATATAAAAAAGGTTTTTGTTTTCTGCAGGTATAGGTGTTAAGTAGACGTTACTGTAAAGAGATAATACAGTTTTGTAAAAATAAGCTGGTTTGTTTGCTTACTTTAACAAACATGGAATTGAACAAAATTTTTCAGAAAACCTCCAGGAACAACGAAATCATCCAAAAACATTGCCGTATAGAAAGGAATGCTTTTTTGTCAAACAAAAAACAAGAAGGTGAAATACATTTAAAAGAGATGGTAAAAGACTTCAGTTTGAACACGAAAATGGCAAAAGAGGTTAGCAAAAGGTTTTGCCACTTTAAAAAAGCAACTTCAAGAAAAGGAAAACAAGACTACTGCTCTTTCAATGTCACTTGATGATCACAACTACACACGTGATGGTTCAGCATTGGATCAGAGGTCAACAAGCTTTGCTTTGATTAACAGGTGTAACGTATTCCTTTAAAGCATAACTATGTACAATTGTGCATAGTAGACAAGCTTCAACGAAAAGAAAAAGAACAATTTTAGCGATTTTTTTGAACTTTTTAGTTTGAACTGCAAATAAGCATTTGCGTTTTCATGAGAATCTTTTTGATTGTTTTGTGTTGTTTACTAGATTAGTTGATGAATAATACTTAGTGACTGTGGTTATCTACTATCTTGCAAAGTGTACCTACATTTATTTATTCGCCAAGTTGCCTTTGCCAAAAGACAGCTAAGGGGCCATTCAGTGTTTTAGTCAAGCTGCCAACTGTCAAACTACATGTGGTGAAGGCTTCACGCTGTCCCTTTTACTTGCTGAACGTCAAACAGGAAAGCTGTGAATACCAATTTTTATAGCCTTAGGTTTGTCCCAATTAGGGTGAATAGCCTAAAGGGTGAAAGTGAGTCAGAACGGGCTTCATGATTAAAGTTTTAAAAAGCATAGCGCAAAAACTGTTTTAATATTTCTAGACAGGTACAGGTTAGGGTGCACCATTTGCCCCATAAAATTAAGAATGTTGTTATTTCAAGTCTACCTTTTTTTTGGTGGTGAGGTTAGCTACAAAAATGACTTCTGTAAAATTTTAAGTTGATCGGATTATTTTTCATCCCCCCACCCAGAGGTTAAAGTTGGTTGTTATGCCCGTTTTTTTGAAATATTTGCCACTAGGTGGCATTGTGTATTAGTTAGCCTTATTCAAGGTATTTAAAAAGCTAGCTCTTCTACTGTCCATTCGTTTAAAAAAATAACTGTTTAAATTCGACCAGTGGTTTTTGAGATATGGGGAATTTTGATCTTCCCAAAACTCAATACTGCCACTAGCGGTGAAAATGTAATTTTCACTAATTCTTGAATTACTCTTTCAATTTAGATAAAATTGGTGTCTATCCCCCCAATTGCTGGGGTGGCGATTTCAATTTTAGTTCTTCTTTTCAGTGTTTTGGACACTAGAGGGCGCAAAGCATGCTTTTGAAAAGGATTTTTTGCGCTATGCCTAATACCACTCCATCTTAGCAATACAGCTTGTGACTTAGCACCGCAAGGGAGAAGCTTTAACCAGAAGTCAAGCGTTTTCTGATACTAGACCCTAGCTATCTTTTATGTGTAGAGAAAAACTACAAACATTAAATATTACTGAAACTTTAAATAATTAAATTCAAAGTTGTAGTAAAATTCCAAGCGAAAGCTAGACACTAGCGATGAAATAAGAAGTTCCAAACTGAAGTGAGATCGTGGTGACGAAGTTAGGCTGTTAAAGTGCAAAAATGATGCAAAATTTAAAATAAAACTCTATTTTTACAGGAATTTTAAATTTATCGAACTTTAGTAATTTATCTGCTTAGTTTCAATTATAATGTCCAAAAGTGACTTGAGGAAGTTTATTCTTTGCACTACTCCGACGGATGGTGATAAAACATTAAAAGGTAGTCGATTACCTACAGAGCATGCAGTTCTTCTTAGTTTTTTAGCTTTTCGTCAATCTTCAGCAATAACAAAAAGAGATGCAGCCAACAAAACTGTTGAAGCTGCTCTTCCCTTTTTCCTTAAAGCAGGCATTCCAACACTCCAGAAACATAAAATGGCAGAAGCAATCGAAAAGTTAGTGGCTGAATTTGAAAATATTTTAAAAATTAAGCCTGCTGCAAGAGATTCAGGCAAACCAAGAGAACGAATTGAAAAATTTTAAAAACGAATCCACCAAACAACTATGAAATTTTGGCCTTGAAATGTTTTGGAACTAATCAGCAATGAAGAAGATAAGGCATTTCTAATATCCATGATGACTGACAGAAAAGCATCAATGGCAGGAAAAGATACTAAACTGAAGAAACAACAGGAAAAAAAGCAAAACAGGAAGAAAGAAGAAGCTAAGAGATTGAAAAGATGGGAAGACAAACGAGCAGTCACTTCTTCTGTAACTTTCAGTGACAGCACATCCACTGATGGCTCTGCAGGTGATTCTCTGAGTGAAGAGGAAAGTTTTATGTCTCAGTCCTGACTGCAAGCATAAAAGGTCAGTAAAAACTGGTGTTCAGGTTCATATACCTCCAGATATTTTGAAATCCCCAGCAGTTGTTCAAGCACTTGTGCGAAATAAAGTTTCGTCAACTGCTATTTCTGCTGTGATGCACGAAATCATCACAGTTGCAGAAGGGGACACATCCAAATTGAGTTTGAGCTATACCACAACAGAAAGGTACAAACTTGAAACTATCCAGAAGATCTCTGAAAAAATAGCTGAAAACTGGGTTCCACCTTCAATTGCAAATATTCACTGGGATGGCAAACTCGTGGATACAGCCGATAAAACAAATAAAGTAGAAAGATTACCAATTCTTCTTTCAGGCATCGGAGGAATCAAGCTATTAGGGGTGCCTGCTATCCCCTACAAATCATCAGCAGCAGGTGAAAAAATAGCACAGGCTTCCTTGGAACTTATTAAAATTTGGGATTGTGCCAAAAGCTTGCGTGGTATGGTATTCGACACCACAAGCTCAAATACAGGTGCACAAACTGCTGCATGTGTGTCGTTGCAAAATGCTCTTTCAAAACCATTGCTTTGGTTTGCTTGTCGCCATCACATTGGCAAAATTATACTAACCCATGTTTGGGCTGTGCTGAATATTGAGACATCTAAAAGTCCTGAAATTTCTTTGTTCCAAAGATTTCAGAAGTTTTTTCCCGCAATTTCAATTGCACACAAAAACTTTGATATTTTTGATAGAACACAAAATGTATCCAAAAATGAAGAGATTATCGCATTATGTAACAGCTACCTTGCTCAGCCCTCCAGTAGAGACGATTACAAGGAGCTTGTTCAGCTAACACTCCTCTACCTTGGTGATGCCGAAACCAAAGCAACATTTACAGCTTTCAGTCGACCTGGCGCGCTGCACAAAGCAAGGTGGATGGCTAAGCTTTTATACGCCATCAAAATGGATTTACTTGGATCAAAAATATGTGATAACTTGGAAGGTATATATGTCTTAAACAAAACAACATAACAGTACTGTAGGCTATTAGCTAGTACAAAATAAAACACTAACGATTTCGCTGAAATATTGCTAGGTGTATTGTGACTCGACAGTACTACTGACCTCATGCTATTTTTGTTTATATGCTTATTTTGAACGGCAACCTTTTAGCCTTGACAATCATCAATGTTGAATTATAAATAATTTGCATTTTATGTTTAGGAAAGATCTTCGGAAGAGGGCAATTGAAAAAAATTTGTTGCTTTGTAAAATTTGCCATATTTTGCTACATTCCTTGGTGGCTTACTGCTCCATTGTCATCAGCTGCTATAAAAAATGACCGATTGCTAATAAATTCTTTTCTTGAATACCAAGAAAAAGATCAAGTTATTGCTAGTGCAGCTCTCTAGAGCTTTGAAAGGCACCTGTGGTATTTAACAGAGGAGCTTGTGCCATTGTCTCTTTTTTGTTCAAACGTTGAAAATTTCACTAAGCAAGCAATAGCACAAAAAATGCTCACAATAAAAAATGATGCTGTTTGTGCAAATAGATTTGGCTGCGGATTTGGGAAACCAAAGTTTCCTTCACTTCCCACTAATCCTGTAACTAACCTTGACATTTTCATTGGTGAAGATTCCTGGTCATTCTTTCACATTTTGCAACTTGATTCATCTTTCCTTTGCCAATCCGTAGAGTCGTGGAATAAAAATGAAACCTACTTGAATGCAAAGTTGATTGTGGAAAATATTAGAGTAGTCAATGATGCGGCGGAAAGAGGAGTAAAATTAGCCCAAGATTTTAATGATGCAGCCCACAATGAAAAGCATTACCAGAATATTTTGCAAACTGTGGAAAATTCAAGAAACACAGTTCCAAACCAAAGAAATCGCAACCAAGCTGGATCTTCATAGCATTTCAGCATGCAGTGAATTAAAGTCAAGAAAACAATTATTCATTGCAATTCATTTTTTCAAATGTAAACAGTGGTTTGCTTTTATTTTGTACCATTTTATGCAGCAGTACATTAATTTCAAATGTGGCTTGTGCTTAAGGGAAGTCTACTGTACATTTTCATTAATTTGTTATTTCATGCAGCTAATGCTACAATATTTGAAAAAGTGGCATTGGTATCAGTTTGTTCTTCATTATGCTATATTGAATTGCGGAAAATGTGATTGAACTTGCATGATTTGTGAATTATTTATCAAATTGTATAGCAATATTTTAACAGTTTGGTTATGCTAGATAGTGTAAACCTTAGCTTCGTAATAGCTGAACCGGGCTGCAAACCACAATTGCGGCCTTTAGTGACCAAAAAACTGTAAAACCAATAATGATTCGATATCGCCTCCCCAGCAAATGGGGGGATAGACACCAATTTTATCTAAATTGAAAGAGTAATTCAAGAATTAGTGAAAATTACATTTTCACCGCTAGTGGCAGTATTGAGTTTTGGGAAGATCAAAATTCCCCATATCTCAAAAACCACTGGTCGAATTTAAACAGTTATTTTTTTAAACGAATGGACAGTAGAAGAGCTAGCTTTTTAAATACCTTAAATAACGCTAACTAATACACAATGCCACCTAGTGGCAAATATTTCAAAAAAACGGGCATAACAACCAACTTTAACCTCTGGGTGGGGGGGTGAAAAATAATCCGATCAACTTAAAATTTTACAGAAGTCATTTTTGTAGCTAACCTCACCACCAAAAAAAAGGTAGGCTGTTTTGAGAAAAGTCGGGGCAAATGGTGCACCCTAGTACAGGTGTTCGCATTTTCATTTCCACGCAAAACCCTCCACACAACAGCTTTGTGCAATTTTGCTGAATGTGAACGATCACATTTGTCTCCATTTGTAGTGCGTAAATAAATAAATTTTTTGAAATTACTAGTATAACTAAATGAAAGAGGCATTTAAGTCAGATCTTTCACTGTTGACCAAAATGTTGGGAAAACCCTAAAATGCATTTTCATCAAATTTGAATCTTCTAGGTCTTATAGTTTTTCAGATTTTGCTGTGTGTAGACAATTTTTTTCTTACTTCAGAGTTGCTATTCCACCAGCATTTTGACAGAAAATTTACTTTTGGAAAATTGCTTTGAATTTACTTTAAAAGCAGCGAATTTACAATTCTAACCTTTATTGTTTTTATGTTTTTTTTTGACAACAACACTGCCAAAAACACAGAGAGTAACAAACATGCAGTAACTTTTTGAAATTTTGGTAGCAGTTGGCAGCCCTGGCAAAATTTACAACTTTAAAAGCCTTTCTGAGGCGAAATCTACAATGTCATATCTCAAGAACGAAAGGTCATATGAAGCTCAAATTTTGGTAAAGTTAGTCTTCAGATCTGTCAAAATGTTTTCAAAAAAAAACGAGCAAGAATTTTTTCGATCTGAATGCCCTTTTAAATAATCAAAACTCTTTCACAACTAATCATGCCGATTTGTTCGTCCAAACCGATATTGATAAACAAGAATGTAAATGCGATATTTTCCTAAAATTACACTTACGTTGCTTTTGCTGTTATTTTTTGAAGCAAGCTGCTGGATGGACAGCGTTATTCCCTACAAATCAACGGGAATGACGACGTACGGTGATGCTGGCCAGTGCTAAAGTAAAGCTGTTATATATTATGTGAAAGCAAAATATATATTATGCGAAAGTAAAAAAAATGTTAAAATTATGCAAAAGTAAAATTATGTGAAATAGCTAAAGTAATCATGCGAAATCTCATTTACCCAAGACAATGATTAGCATGAAACCTTTACCTGTAAGTAAAGGACTGGCCTCCAAATCTTAAAAATTTAGTTATTTCAATTGTTTCTAAAAACAAAATGGCTGTAAAATAGCTAGTTTTCCCAAAAAATTTTCCAGAGGTTGAGGGCTTTGCCCCCCGACCCAGTGTGAGATAAATTTGAGTGACACAAGTATGTTTGTCACACCTCCCAATTCAGACATTGTTTTTTAATTAGTGATTGGTTTAAGTCCCATCTCCTTTAGTAAAATTCTGGTTGCGTGCCTATTCCAGGCCTCAGGTTCTGATCTTCATTCTATGGTATCTTAGACCAATAAAATTTTCTCTATTTGAAAATTTTTGATAACCATCATTGCATGTGCGTTGAAATTTGGACCCCCAATCAAAATCCTGGCAATACGTATGTGTGGTTTTGTGCTCAAATTCCGCTACTATTATTGGTCATGTAAAGGTCAACGTGGGCTGTTGTGCAACAGCGCAATATAAGAAATGGAATTGGAACAGATTTTCAAAAAAAATTACGTCGAATTGTCAAAAGTTCAAAAAAGGTTGCGATAAAGCAATAACAGCTTTTCTTCTTGACCGAAGAAGCGAAGGTGAATCTCATTTACCCAAGGCAATGATTAGCATGCAAACAAACATCACAACGATCAGCCATGAATTTACAGAAGGGGGCAAACCACCATTCATAGCATGAAAATTTTTGAAAAAATGAAAAAAAAATTTTTTGTAGAGAACGAAAATATATTCTTTGTAGAAACCATTCCAAACAAAAAAAAACAAAAAAAGTTATGGTTATGGGCCTCCAAGTCTCATTTTTGGGGGGCCATCTTACCGCCAATAAGGCCTATCGCAAGATATAAGAATAGTATTAGTGACACAACAACTTCAGTATGTCATAAAACTCCATAAAATATCAATTTAAAATAAATGCCTGAATCATTGTGAAAATGTTTTAGCATAAACATTGAAAAGCTTGTAAAAACTTCAAAATCCCAGGATTACTGGTTAGAAAAGTGAGCAAGGGTAGCAGGTATGATGCATGTTGAGATTGAGTAGTGGAGGTAACCTACTGTAAGTCAGCCAATCATTCTTCAGTTAGATATGGTTTGTATTTTTATAAAATAAATTTTATTGCAGTTATTAATCTGGGCTAATTTACTGTAGCCTAGCCTTCCAGTAGCCTATTGGTAACTTCAGACTTGAAAGTGAAACATCAACTTACTGGGTACTGTGTATAGGACTGATAATACTAAGCTTACTGGTATTGCAGAGATTGTATTGCACACAAAACCATAATACGTTTTTGTATTATTTTGTAACCTATGTTGTGTATGCCAGTTACAGTTTAGTAAAATAAGTCTCTATTCTAAACTGTATACCTTTTTCACAGCAAAATGTAATTGAAATAATCTTATCTAGCCTATGTCATCATAATTCTGTAGCTTATTGTTTTCACAATAATAATGGGTTTCAAAAAAAATAAAAAACCACTTCAAAAGAGTAAACAATTGAAAGGAGTTGCTCTGAAAAGGCATGAAGCCAAAGAACTGACTAAAGTTCTTGAAAGTACTGGTAACAGCAGTACCAATAACTTTGATGCTGACAGTGACAACTACCAAGAGAATTTGATGGAAGATTCTGCATCAAGTATAACTGCATCAGAGTATAAAATTGGGGGTGGTACCAGTACTACAGCAACATCAAGCACTGAAACTTCTGTCAGTGAAACAATTATTGAAAAGGCAGAAGGCTTTATACTCTTGGATACCAAACTTCTATGTGCATACTTAGATACTGTTAGCATTTGTAATACTTGCAAGGGACCTCTAAGTACTAATGCAGCACATGAAAAGCAACAAGGTTTTGCTGTTCCGTTTGTTGGATACTGCAAAGCATGTGACACAGAAACAACTTTGTTTCTTTCTTCAAGTAGTTGTGAAAAGACTGGGGTGCTAAATAACATCAAAACAAAGACTCCTTTCGAAGTCAATGTTAAAATGGTATGCTTTGCTAGAGCAATCGGAAGAGGACAATCCTGTTTGGATACTTTTTCTAAATGCCTGAACTTGCCAAATAGTATGTATACAAAAACATATCAAAATTTGCTTGAATATCATCATCAAGCCACATCAAAAATAGCATGTGAAAGTATGAAAAATGCTGCCCAAGAAGTTCGATCAAAATATGGCGATGAAATTGGTGTTTCAGTAGATGGTTCTTGGCAGCGCCGAGGACATGCAAAAAATAATACTAACAGTGTTGCCAGCTTTGAATTTAATATTTGGAAAAAAAACACACACACAAAAAACTGTCTTTAGCTTAAGAAATTGAATTATTTTGACATTGGACATTGTTAAAAGCTCGACTTGTTTAGTATTGAAGAAGGCGAGTCAGTCATAATCTAGTTTCAAGTCATGTATATTTTGAGTTGACAGAATTAAAACCAAGAATAATCTGAAGAAACAATGTTGGCAACTCTGTATTTAGTAAAGAAACAAATTTCCGACCTGGATAACAAAGTACAGGGTGTCCCACAAAAAAGTTTATTTTTTAATTTTTAACTACTTTTGTTTTAGAGCATTTGACTCTTTCATTTTTTCAGGTTTTATTCTATGGTAATAGGAGTTTTATACCTGAAATTTTGAAGCCTTTATCTTAATCATGCCTTTCACAATTGAGCAGCGATCAAAAATAGTAAAGTTCTATTTGGAAACTAAATCACTGGTCCAAACCCAAAGGGAATATCACAAGCATTTTGGTGTAAAAGAAGCTCCATCTGTGACGTCAATCAAGAAAATTGTTCAAAAGTTTGAAGTGCATGGCACCTGCCACAACAGAAATAAAGGAAATTCTGGAAGGAGAGTGTCTGCTCGCATCGAATTAAACATTGATACTGTATGTGAATCGACTGTGCGTAGCCCAAAAAAATCAATACGGAGGCGTTTATCTGAACTTGGCTTGACAAAGTCCACCGTTCAAAGAATAATGAAGCAAGACCTCAACTTATATCCTTACAAACTGGAAATAACGCAAACTTTGACTGATAGGGACGAAGAACAACGTTTTCAAATGTGCACATGGTTTAATGAAATGATGGAAAATGATGAACATTGGGTTGGCAAGATATGGTTTTCAGATGAGGCACATTTTCATCTGGATGGATCAGTAAACCGTCAGAACTGCCGTATTTGGGGCGCTGAACCTCTAAACATTGTTACCACCAAATCACTCCACAGCAGGAAGTGCACAGCTTGGTGTGCGCTTAGCTCTGACGGAATCATCAGGCCTTACTGGTTTGAAGACAATGCTGAGAATGCGGTGACGATTAATCAAGAAAACTATCGCCACGTCATCAAAAAGTTTACTGCTTGTCTTCGTGGTCGTCGCTTTGACTTGAAAAAATTATGGTTTCAGCAAGATGGGGCAACACCTCACGCTGCAGTGGAAACACGAAAATTATTGTCTGAAAAATTTGAAGACAGGCTGATTTCCTTGAAAGCTTCCCACATCTGGGCTCCACACTCTCCTGACCTTAGCCCACTGGACTTTTTTCTGTGGGGCTACGCAAAAGATAATGTCTATAAAAATAAGCCTACCTCTACTTCCGAACTTAAACAAGAAATAACTACGTTCATGAGAGCCATTTCCGCTGACACTTGCAAAGCAGTAATTTAGAATTTTGCTGTGAGAGTAAGGGAATGCCTTCTGCACCATGGCGATCACATTGAGCATGTCATTTAAGCAGCATCATCAAAATATATGACTATTTTTAAGCTACAGTAACATCAGCTAAGTAAAATGGATAACGACGATTTTGATGGCAAACAAATCTCCAACACATTATTTATGCACGGTGAAACTTTCATTGCTTTATCTTTACAAGTTTTTGCATTACAAAAATTTTAAAAATAAACTTTTTTGTGGGACACCCTGTACCAATTAAGCAATAAACATTTCGGAAAAGTTCAATCTAAAATATTGCTTATACCATTGATTGCTGTTGATACTAAATTGTCGCTAATGCATACAGTGCATGGCTTTTAGATTAGTTTATTTTTAGCTTTTACAGTTGCTCACAAACGGCCCAATAAATCAAAGCATTTTTTGAGGGAATGAAACAAAAACACGTCCAGACAACATAACTGGTAATCTGAATATCATTTAAACACCAAATTTGCCATGATTGTGGTTTGAGCTAATCAATTTTTATCAGAAAAATGGCTTCAACTTGATGGCGTCATCACAGACGGCGTAAATTTTGTGCATTTTTTTATTATGAATCATAGAAGTTTAAGTTATGGGAGCAAAAAATTCCTAATTTTAGGGTAGTGGCTATGGCAAACGTACAAACTGGATCACTTCTAGTGCTCCAATGGCCTAAATTTTTCAGAATTTATTCCTAAACAAATTCAAGATAAAGTTGGTTCGATATAAAAATTTTATCATAAGTAATCAATTATGAAAAATAAACAAAACAAGGATTTTGGCACGCCTTTTCGAGTAAAATAGGCTAACTATGGACTTGCCATAAACAATTGCTTTCATGTTCCACAACACAGTACAAAAAAGTTATTAAAAATTCAAGACCATACAGGCTGTTTTCCCCGTAATGGGGATTTTCAACAGTGTCTTCCAAAATAACACAAACTTTTAAGTCAAAAATTAGGGACTAAAAATCAAAAGTGGTAAAGAATGAAACTTAGCTTCTCATTCTGATTCGCGGTCATGGTCAGCTTACTGTCGACCTAAAGTGCATCCAACTGGCAAACAAAACTGAACTTGATTATTTTCTTCTGGAACAGCCTAATCCACCAGGGTGTCAAACTCAAATGAATACTGCTCGACATTGACTTTGTTGAAATGAGATTTAAGGTAATGAAAAGGTGCTCCAAACCTTGTTCCACAATTTTTCTTTAATCCCTTAAACCGCAAAACTAAAGTAAGTCCGTTTGACTCCATACCATTGGCAACCCTGTGTTTCAAATTATTTTCAAGCCATCAGAAAAGAATGATTTCAAAAAATTTCTAGCAAAATAAGGGACGAGATGTTGAATTTACTGTAAAAGTTTGTGTTACTTGGGCAGACACCTTTGATGACTCCAATTATGGGTAAAACAGCCAGTACGGTTTTAAATTTTCACTTTTCACCTGCGACATGTACTGCGTTATGATATTTGCTCCGGCCAACGATGTAGAGCACTTTTTTTGAATCATTTTTAGATGTAATATAAATGTGGCAAAGAAATTCAGATAATCGTTGTAAATACATAAATAGCAATACACTCAATGCCATAGAATAGAAAGTAGCATTTGAAAAATTAAACTCAAGTTTTGAAAAGATCAAAAAAAGTTTTGACAAAGCAACTATTGCCTTTTTCTAAACCAAAAAACTGAAGGCGAACGGCATTTATGTGAAGCAATGAAAAACATTATTAAAACCTTTGGAATGGTCAAACTGAAATTCGTCGTACTCAATCAAGAATACGCAGCAATCTAAAAAGAAAAGAACCAAAGATCTCGTGTGCTGCACATTCAAAAAAAAAATAGTCACTGCTTCACTGTTCAATACAGAGCACAATGACGAATATGGTACAATACAACAATAACCTACAACAATATTTTAGATGCAGTGATAAAAACCGTGGTTTCTGAAGACATTCTGTAGCCTGCTTGTTTTTTTAATCTTTGGAAATGCTTTCATTCGTAAACTAGAAATTCACTTGCAGGAACTGCAGTAGCTAAAAATATTAGCTTTTAAGTAATCGGGCTTGCTAATTAATTTATTTGCCATGGTCTGAAATTATAATACAGTATCTGAAATGTTTATAGTCAGCGAAATTTAGTATTAACCACATTTTAAACGATGTCGTTGTTCTCTTATATTGACTGCTGTTCTCTTGTAATTAATATTAGAATATGGCAAATTTAGTGCTAACACATAGCGTTTTGTTTTTGTTTTCAGACGTTTGTCATCATTAATAAATGTATTTGTACACAAAATCATACAATGCCTAATTTGCTATAGTTAAAGCATTGTTTATATAAAGATTTGGTGGCATTTCATTTCTTGCAAAGAAAATCGATAATCAGAACACTTCTTAAAGAAAGAATGATTGCTTGCATGGTTGAAGTTAGGTAATACAGTTTATGCGCAGCAATTTCATTTCAACAAGAAAAAAAGAAACTCGTAGTCGTGCAGCTTAAATTCGTTATTGTCACAGTAGGGTTTATTGCAAAGCAAATTAAACAAAAATATTCAATTTCATGCAGCAAAATGCTGAACAGTCGAAAAAAAACTTGGATAACAATACCAAGACGGTAAGGGTGAAGTCTAGAACACTAAAAAAAAAGCACTCAGAATCAACACGCTTGAGTGATTTTCCGATTGTGTTATTTTGTGTGTGATTGAAGATGTTCGGAGAACGTAACAAAGAAATAAAGAAATAGACTAAAATAGAAAAATAGACTACCGGTACACATAATCGAAATTTATAAAAAGATTGCTGATCGTACTACGAAAGTAAAAGAGCAGACTGCATATGAAGAAAATAATAGAATAGGGAGCAGCAACAGTTTACGGTGAGACTATATTAATGTAAGCCACAGAACTAAACAAGAATATGAGGATGAAGTAGCCTAGCCTAGTACCGGTATATATCATATATTTATAGAACTGACCTGCTGACCTCTAGTCTAAGCTAGGCCCCAAAATCTAATCCTAATGAGTGCTCCAATCTAAGCTATTCCATAAAATCCAACTCTAACCTTTCAATACAGTTTCAGTTGACGTAGGCCTATCCGATAGGCTTATAAGTTACTGTGAGTGAGTGTACTGCTTTGTCTGTTGTGATGGTGGAATTACAGCCTTCTTCACACTAAGTTGTTCATCTGTCATTGCCCTCCAATAGCCTACCATACCTGCATAGGCGTAGCCAGAGAGGCTGGCCTGGGCCCCCCTATGTGCAATGATGAAGGTGTGACTGACAAGGCTCTTCTAACTTCAATTTGTTTTTTTATTTCTTTCGATCTTGTTTCCAACCCTGGCAGTACGTGATTTTTTTTTTGGTCCTCACCTAAATTTTGGCGGAAAACTTCGCCTAACTCTGCAAGCAAATCGTGCGCTGCACTGAGTGCAGTCCTTTTTCTTTCTGGTTGTCACCAATATAAATGTATTATGATGTCATTGAATGTGATTTGTGGTTTGGGCCCCTCCCCAATCAAAAATCCTTGCCTACTTGTACTGAGTTGTATTTAAAATTTCTCTGCCTGTAGTTACCTGTATAAAGAGAATGAAGGTTGGAATAGATACAGCTGCTCAAGTGAGTGCATGTGCTGGTATTAAAACTTACTGGTAACTCATTTAGTTCGAAAACAAATTTTGACTAAACCAATTGCTTTATGTAGAAAATGACAATATTCATTTCTGTGGTCTCAACAAGAAATAGCTTACATTCTCTTATTATCTGTTTGGTATTCTATGCAGCTATGATGTTATTCAGACGGTATATAGCTATAGGGTATTTGTTCAAATTGCAATTGTCTTGTTAACAGGTTAAAAACTATAAGTCTAATTGTTTTACTCAAGGTGCAAGATTTTTGCCGACTGTTAAAAAAAGAGACTGACAGACAAACAAACGAGTGGCAAATTTTATTCCACACTGTGGCAGTGTAACAGCAAAAGTGTTAAAAATAATTTCACACCTAACAAGTTCAGGTTTTGATAGACTCCGTACTCTGTGATGACCTTCATGCAGTTCATGCAAACTGGTTACTAAATTTAGAGAACTAGTTGTTGAACATATCAGTACCTTAACTCAATATGTTGCTTTTACGGATTAAACAAGCTGGTTCTTTAATTAAGAGAAATAGTTAAAGACCTGGTCTCTGCAAGTTGAAAAGCAGCACTGGATAATATCTTCTGTAATGTTGAATACAGTGACACAATAACTGACCAACTGTAGTGAGAAATATTAATAATAGAACAAAGTTAATGTTCATGATTTATCCGGTATGTGATTTAGAGGATAGGCGTAATCAGTAATGGTGTTGTTGGGCTTTTCAAGTTAATATACATTAAGATCAGTGGTGTAAAAAGTTCTCAAAAATTGTACTCTAGTAAGTTTTGTTACTGATGAAAAAACTACTAGGAAGTAAAGTATAAAGTACTGACCAAAAAAAGTACTTGAGTAAAAGTAAAAAGTTGTCATTTTAAAAGCACTCTTGTTCAAGTATTTCTGGAAGTATTCAAACAAAATAAACAAACTATTCCAATTGACATATGACAGACAACTGGTCGATTGCCTTTACATTACTTTCACATAGCGCTTGGTCTTCTAACTCTTCATTTTCCAAAGAAGTCATGAATTAGTAATTGTTGCATATTTTTTGTTATTATACTGTTACATTCAAAACAATTTGATCAAAAACAACATCAAGACTGAGATATGAAAATCATTCCATCCAGAATTTACATCAAATTATTTCATAACATATTTGCACAAATACTTATTCACTGTCATCGTTAAATTATGCTTTAAGTTAAAAACACCAGACATGTCTTGTCAGAGTATAGTCTACTTTATCTACAGGGCGGGCCAAATGTTATACACCATAGCTATTTCAGGATATTCTGTGATAACCTTTTTTGGATTATTTAATAAAAATTATAGTGGAGTTTTTGAATAGGTATTATTTCATGACATGTAAACGCAGGCAGAAGCCTGAAAAACATTACGTCACTAAATCACACTAAATTATTGTATATAGCCCATTTCAATAGTCTGGGTCTCTATTGGGGCGAAATTGATTATCATATTGAAAACATTTTAGAATTACATTGCACAATAAATTACAGATATGTGCAGTAATGTTTATTGCATATATGGTTTGTGATTTTTTGGCTCACTCTGTGGAATTTAGGTATATAAACGTTTAGTATAGGACACTTTTTTGGCAAATTTATATCTCTGTTTGCTTCTTTCATGGTTTACTTAAAATAGAGTAAACAACTAAACATCCATACCAGTATGCGGCAAAGAGCAGACACAAAACAACGAATGTGAAACTAAAACCATCTGGAACTGCTATTTGCCAGACTGGATCTGATATGTACTTGCACACATAGAGAAAAGACATTGCTGCAACCACTGTGGTAGTCTGCCTCTGACTCAAGAGTTGCCAGCCAAAAAAATTGAAAAATACATCTAACTTAACTGAATTGAACTATTGCCGTTAGAAAAGTTGACCATTTTGACAAATTTGTGATTCGAATTAAAAATTCCAGTACTTTGTACTTTTCTGAATCAAAATACTACTTCAGTAGCGTTGCTTCACTCTAAAAGAAATCAAGTTAACGTAGCCACAAAAAAAACTACTGAAAAAGTACTCACTACTGGAGAAAACTACTAGAGTAATCTACTAAGTATTTTGTTACTTTACACCACTGGTTAAGATTAAAACTAGGCATATTTCAGCATTTGTAGCATATATGCAACACCAAGCAAACAAAACTGCCAAAATTGTGTAGTATAGTATGTTACTGCAGTAACTCAATAATGATTTTTAGTGCAATTTAAGCAGCTGTAATTGTATAATATCATAAATAATTGTTCATTATTTTGCAGTAATATGAGTCTGAACATGATGCAATATGAATACCCCAGGATGTAGGAATTGAAGCAAATGTTGTATTTACATTCAATCGAAAAAACAAAGGCAGTACTGGTACAATCAACTTTTTAGTTGTAATACTAATGGATTGATGAAGTTCAATGTTAAGTTCTTAACTGGCATTTTTTAGAGTATTTTACAAAAAATAGGGTTGGTTTATGTCAATGTTTGCTTAGATTTCCATTTTAAATTTATATAGTTATAAAAATACAAATTTTATTTAATATAATAAAATGTATACCCACCAGTTGGTGAGATCACGTCTTTTCGGTGCGACCATTTTGGCGCCATCTATTTTGTTGCTGTACGTTTTCTGCACAGATCGTTTCGGCGCCAATTCGGTGCTCTTTGACAGTTCACTTGTTTAGGGTTTGGGTTAGTGTTAGTAAAAAGCACAGAATACTGGCGCCGAAAAGGGCCTTGCCGAAATGGTCGCGCCGAAAAGTCGTGTACCCCCAGTTGGTCGAGCAATAACACGTTTTTCTCTGAAGTGGAGGTCTGAGGTTCAAATCTCAAGCTGGTCAAATCAGACTTAGTGTTGCCATTGGCTTGTTACTGCTGCAGTATTTCTTCTAAAGAAGCTATTTTGCTCAAGCTCAATGACACGGAGATGGGCTCTGCTAAGTTGTTACATGCTTAGGTGTAGTGCAGAATGTAAATTAGATATAACAGAAAACCGCAAAATGATTAGCGTTCTTCAAAATACTCAAGCACCTGTCTTATAAAAATCGCATCAAACTGACTAATTCTTGGTTAGATCAGTCGGAGCAAGCTTAACGCAATTGCTCATGCGATGGTAGTTAAAGTGTATTGCAAAAGCAACATATGCTTTAATTTTATTTGCAAAGTATAAAAATTATGTTTTTGAATTTTACAAAAGATCTTATTCAAATTGCTTGATTAACTAATGAAAAGAAAACAACCTATCATTGATCGAAGCGCAGAGCACTGCAGTTTGTTATGGTATGAGTGACATTGTGCTTCCTTTTTTTGTGACAGTGACTTCACTAACATGGTAGAAATTTTTCTAATGAAATTTACTGGCCAGAGTGCGTTAAGCATTGAATGCTATATTAGTTGCCTACTTAGTGTTTAGGAGCATAACGATCAGAATTGCTGCTTCATTTAAGAACAACAACGATTGCCATAATAGCACTAAGCGTAGCAATTTATTAAACTTTGTTTCGCTTTAACTTAGACATCATCAGTGGATTGAATTAGTCAATTGTAACAGTGGGATAAAGATGAACGATTTACAAATTGTAAATCAGTAGAATAAAAACTGTGAATCTAATTTAAAAGGATAAAAATGAATTATACTGATGATGCATGAAGCTGAGTCCGAAACCTTAAAAGCTTTTACTGTTTTAAGTATGTTTTTGCTGTTTTGAATCAAGTTTGTTAATGCTACATGGAGAATGTATGAAGTTTTTTTTTTGTGATAGCTGTGGGCCTACCTGATAGTTGTTTTTTCTTGTGTGCATGTGTGTGTTTTTTTTTTCTTTCATACGTAATGTTTTAATTGTTCAAAGGCATTTTTGTTATGCATTACATTTATTTTTCATTAAGCGTTTGTTAGCAGATTGGCCGATAGGGTAGTGACGTTTCAATAATAATCCAGATTGCTTGATCTGGGTTCAATCCACGCCTTAATCTCATTGTTGCATCCTCAGGTTAGACACTTCACGATAATTATCTCTGTGTAGTGGTTTTGAAGAAGCATCTAGTTTACGTGGGAAAAAGTTTGTAGAATGATCAACCCTTGTGCGGATGCAGATTTGTCCAAAAGATAACACCTTCATCCCTTTTTTTCTGACAATGAGATAAAGATAAATTATTCAATCTTTAGACCTGACAAAGGCGACAGTATTTTGGAGTGATGATGGATATTCGTACATTGCAAAGGAGTCTTTGTCATACATTGGCGAAGTGCCCATTGTAATTTGTGGAGTGGCAAAGTGCGAAGTGCACATACATTGGCGAAGTGCCCATTGAGGTAATTTGAACCTAGTTGCTTTATTTAAAGTTAATATGTTTATGAAAAAACGACTAGATTTTGTATTGTTTGATTTGTTCTCTTTTTATAGCTTGCTTTGACTGATGAATGTTAGACATGTTTTATGATGCTAGATTTAAGCACAGATATTTAGATGGCAAAACTTACATAATTAAGCAGTTACTGATACTCGGAAATTCATGAATATTTAACTTTTGGTGAAAAGGAAGTGTGTGTTTTTGCACCCCCCTCTCGTGGCATACTGAATACTGTATTAAATCTTGTTCAAATCACTTCAAATTTTCACAGAATTATTTTTCTCTTCATTGAAAAAGAATTAAAGAATTTAAAGATAAACTTTCAAACTTTGAATTTTAGGGACCTTTCGAATATACAAGTTAGTGTTTAGCTGTGAACCAGATATAGAGCTTGCTAACGTTTGGTCAGCTAATTAAAAACAAAATGGGTAAAAAAAATAATGTCCTCAACAGGCTGTTTTGTCGTTAGGCATATCAAGGGGAGAGGAGATGGGGTGACACTAAATAGGTAACTTATTCAATTATTTGAATAAGTGACCGATTTACTGCCAATGATGAAGCAGCTTGTTGGAGATTTTATTTCATAGGGGAATTTCAAGCGGGCAATGACAACCCAAATAAAATTGCACAGCAGCAAAAAAAGCTTTGAGTATATTTAAAAGAAAAGATTTTTTTCAAATTCTCGCTGAAGTAAGTTAGTAATGTTATTGCAATGACGTGGTTTCAGTATTTTTCTGAAAATAAGCATATATTTTCAGAATGATTGTGCTGTACTTCAATGCAATTATTACGAAAAGATGGCCAAATTAGTGCAAGCGTTTACTTTTAAGTAAGTAATGCTATTGTTATAACATCTAGTCCCAAACACTTCCCAAGTGGACGTAGGCCTAGCCTAGATTTGGTAGTAATAACTGTTAACATCGCATGTTCAAGATTTTTAGCGAGATCAATAAATTGTTGATTTAGAATTATTCAGTTTAGTTGGTTTATTACACGACCTTTAGTCCAGTAAAAGTAGCACGTATAAAAACAGGGGTCAGGAAAGTCCATGATGATAATATTCTAGGAAGCAAGATGATGCACACTTGCAGAACAATAATCAAAATTTAGATGCATACGGAGGAAAATAATGTTCCGATGTGGTTGATACCAACAGGGTTGCCATATCCTGGAAAAGTCCTGGATTTTTTTTTCTGTCCTGGAAAGTCCTTGAATTTTGTTTTTAAGTCCTGGAAAAAGTTTGGAAAGTTTTCCCATGATTTACCAGGACAGAATGTGAATTTTTTTTAGTTGTGATAATTGGTACGTTGTAATTGTACAAAGATATTGTTGAAATAATTTGCTTTGTGAAGGTCCTTTAAAAGGGAAAATTAAAAAGTTTATTTTCTTAAAAGACAGAGCTTATTTTTATGCTGGCGTATGCATAAAAAAGTTGCTATCCTAGCCTTAACCCAACCCTAAATGTAACCCAAACTGTATCGCAAACTCCAATCCTAACATTAATCTTAAACCTGTATAGCCCTAAAGTACATTTTCTTTTAAGAGGATTAGTCTTATTTTTCTGTAGGACACCAAGAAAGTAGCCAAATGTCTTCTTTTTTTAATGCTCAAAACTTAAGGCAGGGGTTGAAGACCAAACCGACCAAAAATGATATACTTCCGTCCACACGTGCATTCAGCTCCCGCCGACCTTAATACAACCGTACTGACAGCAGATCATTTTTTTGAGATCACTATTTTCATAGGGAAAAATCGGTGCAAAAACAAGTGGTCTCCAAAGAAAAAAACGGTCTTTAGTTTCTGAATTTTCCCTTGGAAAATTGTGTTCTCCTAAATAAAAAAGTCTTTAGTCAGTCCGGTTCACCGTATATACCTTCAGCGTGTTTTGGTCGTTAGGGCTTCGTTTTTCAAAACTGTCCTCTTTTTGGTCTATGAAAATATGGCACCCCTATTCAAACGAGAATTTAAAAAAATAGAAGAGAGTAAATGAGTGCCTGTTCTTCTGCTCTGCTCTCTTATTCTCTTATTCTCTTTAAGCAGTTCTTGCTTATTCGCCAGCATATAAATAAGCACTTTCTTGTTGAAATGCCAAAATTTGCACTTTACAGTGCAGTATGTACAATTTATTGAATATTATTAGGAAGAGTGAATTTATGAACAGTAATTTAATACTCTAGTAGCAGTATTACTGCTAGCAGCAGAAGTGTAGTGGGCTGTAGGCCCTCCATTGGCCTGTTGGGTAAACACGCTAAAAAATATGACATTTTTTACACTGCGAGTATACTTATGAGGCAGTTTTTTGCAGTAATATGGACTCCAAAGTAATTCAGAGGCACTTCTGAAACAGCTTTTAGGGGGTGGGGGCTAATGTTGGTCAAAAATAAAATCAGCAACAACTGACTAAAATGGCTAAAAATAATCAATTTGATCGCATAATGCAAAATACTTAAAGTATGCTTTCTAAAAAAATTGCAAAGTGTCTATTCAGTATTTCATTCAGTTAATTATCGATCATGTTGTTCAAATCTTGTTTCATTAGCCCCTTCTCCTAAACTATCTAGCGTTATAAAATGCAGATGATTTGAATTAATACGTTTTTTCAAAGTAAGTGCCCATTTGCACTTTAGGGTGCTTTGCTTATAGAGAAAAAGAGAGCAAGAGTGGTGGTCATTTACGCTTTTTTAAAAATTGTTATTGTAAGCTGTTAGGGTTGGTGTCCATTTACACTATTTTAAAAAATTATTATGGTTACGGTTTAGATTTTGAGTTTGGGCTGGAATTAACATTGAGGTTATAGCTAGGGTTACAGTTAGGTATTATGTTATGATTACGGTTGGGGTTAGGGCTAGGATAGTGATTTTATATTTGCACTCTGGTGCATATAAGCTCAGCCTTTTTCAAATGAAGGGATTTTATGGTTTACTTGTTTGAAATAAAGCTAGGACAAAAGTTTTACCATTACCATTACTCACATACTCTAGCCCTTTTATGAAACCAGTTCAATCATGTTTTCGCAGTGCTAATTTCTGCACTTCATTTAAAATGCATTAATTTTTACCAAACTGGGCCTAAAATTTAGTTATTATTGCAAAAAATTATGAAGCCTTTATGCTGGGAGCTTTGCCCCCGGGCCTCAGACTTCCAATGGCCTACGACAGCTGGCAACTCCGTCCCCATACCCCAAGCCAAGCCCTCCCATTGCAGATTTTCTGGCTACAAACCTTGCTAGTAGTTAGTACTAGAAATCCAAATGCTTGGCATTAAAATTTTCTTCAATAACATTACAAAAAGTGGGTGCATAAAAGAGTAATAATGAAAATTAGATTTTAAGCCCTGTAAAAAAGTCCTGGAAAATGATCTAAAAAACTCCTGGAAAGTCCTGGAATTTGATTTTGCAGTTTCTGTGGCAACCCTGTATCAAGCGTAGTCAAAAATTGCAGAAAAAAAGTTTTTGCATAACTGAGCATAGACACCTTGGTATCCATGTTTAGCATACAGTAATGGACTGCTGCTATTGTTTTTTAGGTTGTTTTTATGATATTTTTGTTTAAGATGTTCAAGTTACTAATCTTAAGAGCTGGAGGTTCGGGATGTTATGTTGCTACGTGTTGGAAGAGTTTGGCTGACAATATGAAGTGGCTCTTGTTTTAACCAAGTAAGTATTTTTATCTTCCTTGATTTCCGAATTAATACATACTGTATAGTGTTATCCTATCCAATTCTATTGCTTAAACAATTCATTTGACACTGTGTAGCAGTAGATGAATGTTTGAGAACGTGGAATTTTCATCTTGACATCAATGGCGGGTACTTAACTTGCTACTTGAATATGTATAATGCATTACATATGCTCGTAATTGCGTCACTTTATTCTCATAATTAGGAATACAGACGATTTCGTATTGCATCAAATTACTAAACTGATTAATTATTTCAAATATTATTTTTCCGCAAAATTCCTTGTATAGGCTTGACTGTCTATCTGATGACACCACGAAGGGATCGGTATTAACCCAAATCATTTTAAATGTGCTTAGCTTTTTTAATGATAATCCTTGGATTGATTGAAAAAATGTTAAAATGCTGGCTAAAACAACGCTGTATCTTGAACCCATACTAACGATGTTGAACTTTCTTTGGTTTACAAATGTTCACTTTACCCTTTTGTTTTGTTGTAGAAATGTGGCAGGCTTACTACAGTAGTTAGTAGTTACTATTTCATGCAGAAATATATTGCCTAATACTCGGTGATCTGCTGTAGATTCTTTCAGGTGTCAAACGGTTATTCTGTGGCCGAACTTGTACGATAAAGACTCTCGTATTGTCGGCTGTCCAATGTCCATGCTATCAACATTTGTCATCGCCAATAAACCAACACGACTTAATGTTCTCAGCTGTGGATTGGAACCAACAAAATATTCTGATTCTGAAATGAGCAACATACCGCATGTGATAATGGCTTTAAGACTCTGTCTTTGAGCCAACCAGTATACTATCTGTTCGCTGCTGATGAAGGGACAAACCCCGAAACGGCAGGCCATACTGCGATTGGGAATATATAGCTCCTTGATCAGATCTGCGATTTAGTCAGGTCGAGCATTCTCGCTGGATACGAAACTTACCACTAGTGACAATTTTCGTGCAGGCTTTTTTCAGCCAACCAGTATTCTCTCTGTTTGCTACTGATGAAGGAACAAACCCTGAAACGGCAGGCCGTATAGTGATTGAGAATATATATATAAATTTGGATAAAACTGTCGGCTTTCAGAGTGCTATTCCACATCTTTTCGTCGAATAACTATGTGCTTTGGAGATAACTGAGGCTAGCAGTTTGCATTTTGTATTTGGTGGTTCGGCAATAAGTGTCTTGGTACTGACTTAAGCGTAATAATTTTTCTTTTTCCTCTCAAACAAACACCTCCCCGATTTTGGTTTCTTGCTCTACGCTTTGCACTTTTTTCTTTGTTTATTGCTTTGGCTTGTGGTCAATCACAACGTCGGCAGCTTCGTACAACGAAAAAGTTTTTAAGCATCAAAGATCTTGCCATAGTTTGATGTGTATCATTGTAATTTATCATAGCTGATAAAATAACTTTAAACTTTACTGGGCACAAAACCAAGAAGACTCAATGCAGCAAATTGCACTTCAAAACATTTCTTTCTTTGTCGATTTTTTCACGAACTTTTGTTACTGTCACTTAAATTTGTTGCAATTACAGTATATGAGCCTATCATAGCATCCAGACTGTAACCAAACATGGCTTTTTACTGATAGGTGTTTGAGGTGTTTTGCTTGTTATGTTTTATGCAATAGCATATTTTTAACTTAATCAGTTTACTTCTAAATCAGTTCATGACTCACTGCGATGAGGTTGATCACGTGCACCTTCAACAGTCTTGACCAATAATACGAGAAGCGTTTTACTTATTGTCCTTTTACAATGCTGCTTTGCTGTTTTAAATGTTAGTGTTTTTTTAGAAATACGAGATTAAACTGTTGCAATTTTAATGCTTTATTTGCCTATTTGTCTCTGCGCGTTATTTTTAACGAAATTTGGCGCCTAGCTCTTCTTCTTTAACAAATTTTTTAAACCAATATTCGCAAATTTTTTGTTGACGACTTTTTGTTTACGATTTTTGTGCAGTGATTGCATGATACGGATGGCTTGGCTGCAAGGGGTGTAGGGGGGCCAATTTACGCTAGAAAAACCAACCTTGCAAAGCTTAATCTTGCTATATATATTCTGAATTTGGTTATTTACAATCTACGTTGGCAACGTGACAATAAATTAGCCTTAACTTTGGAATTTTTTCAATTGCGATCGCATAGCTTGTTACTTTTGCTCTGTTGTGTAAACTCTTTTTTTTTACCGGATTTTGTGTCATTTTGTCAGCAGCGTGGTCACGTGATGGTCGTTTTCATGATGATTTTGATCGCATGATTTTGGTTCAATCCACAGTCCGAACCCTAGTAACGTTGTTGCGTCATTATTTCAAAAGTTGGAAACTAGTCAACTCCTCAGTGAGTGCGGATTTGTCCAAAGGATAGCGCCACCGTCGCTTTCTCGTGACAAGAAGATAAGTAAAAGATGCATAGCGTATTTCCTTGAATGGAAGCTGCTGTTGCTTTTTTTTTTTCCTATCTTTGAACGTTTTGAATTTCACGTTTACCTACCATAAGAGACAAAAAAACAGGAATAGTAAATCAGCTGCAATTCTATTGTCTCTTGAAACACTCATAAACAAGGTTTTCAATAAAAGAGCGGTTTGATCATTGATCATCGTAGCGACTTCTACTGTATTGCTTTTTTAACCAATTCGTGCAGCTTCTATTCAAGGAAATAGGTAAATGAATCGATCATTCTTGTGCTTTGGTTTTTGTTTTGTTTCAGATGCACGTCCTTTCGACTCCAGCGCTGTTGTACGCAGCTGCTCCAATGCTCTGTGTACTAGCTCTACCTGATTGGTTTGCAGTAGAAATGAAGGTTGATGCTGTGTGCTATCAGTTAAGAACAACTCGTACAAGGCAGGGTCCCCATCTAATGGCTTGCACGGGGTCCTCAAAATTTTTAGCCCGTTGATTGTTTGGACCACGAGTCTTGTAGTTGTGTACTTGTAATCTGTCACAGTTTTTACTTGTATTCGTGCATGCAATCACATATTGTTTTCAAGTGATTTAAACGTCAGTAATACAATTTATGTTTAATTTCTTGCTGCTGTAAGACCAGCTAATTCGGTACTTTTTCATAATAAACTAGCATTTGCAACTTTTCCTGTTTCCAATTTGTCTGATTGAAGTACGTGAGGTATCGAATTCAACAACTTCAGCACCAATCGTTTGGTTTATAACAAGATTTAAGAAATTTTCACCGCATCACGTTAAATTTCAACCAAAGCTTTAACCAGTCCATTGATGTTAGTAAATTTAAACCAAAGACTTAAACAGTAACAAAGCTTGATTTTACCATGGATTTCCATGGTTGAACCCCAAAGCCAAATTGATGGCAAGGGACACTGAATAAGATATTCAACGGTTATATTGGCTATATCGAAAAGCCTATTTAAACCATTTGATTGAGAGAACAAAAATTCTGTACCGGTACACATTATGCAAAGATTGTGCATCGAAACTGCCATCGCCGAAGTGAAGAAATATGGTGGGGGATACCGGTACTAAGTAAAATGCGAGAAGTACAAATCTCGAGCAAATTTCGCTCATCTAAGGTAGTGAGTGTACTTTTGTAACAAATAGTGCTACGAAATATCACCAACTTTTACCATGGCGTCAATTGAGGATAGGAGAGGTGTAAAGGGGGAAGTAAGTTTTCGTAATCATATGAACAAAACTTTTTTTGATTAGTAACAAGATTGAGAGTATATGCTATTATTTGGTAGGTTTCAAAATTTTCAAAAAACTTTTTAAGGAAAAGACATTCCATGACAATACTTGACGACCTCGGCTTTCAGCTAAGGTAAGTTACAATGTTATTTGTGAGACAGTAACACCCAAAAATTTAACATAAAGCAGCATTGCAGATTATTATCGATCAATGTTTCAATTATCTGCAAACAAAAGAGAATTGCAGATTATATAATGGATTGAACCTAGTCGCAAACAAATTACCGCCAGTGGAAGAGCACCATAATGCCCATAAGACTGTTCACAGTGTACACCGTCCAATAGCTTCTAGTCTAGATGTTTTTCTAAGATTCAGCTCAATAACGAATCATCATTCTTAATCAAAAATTGCAAATAACAGACATCGATACCGCAGTTCCTGGTTAAATTTAAGTTCATACGTCAGCAGCCCCAGCCCAAGAAATAATCATCGACGGTCCTATGGATATACCGTAGTTTGCCTATGTTAGAATTAGAACGCAATTCATTATTGAGCTACTCCAGGCCAGCAATCAAGCGCATTTAAGCAGAAATTGCAACAACATTAATATCAAGTTTCAGCTTTTTAAACATTTCATTTCTTGACAATTGCATCACCTTGCATATTGTTTACTTAAAAATACCTTCGTTACGTTTTCAGAAAACTTGCGATCACACGCACAAAAGTGAAATCGGAAAATCACCCAAGCGTGTTGCTATGTTTTCTGAAAGCTTTCGGACAACACACACAAAATTTAAATCAGAAAATCACTCAAGCATGTTGATTTTGAGTGCTTTTTTTTAGTGTTCTAGACTTTACCGACGGTCAGACAATAATATCACCACAAGCTTTTGCGTTTCTAACCAAATACAGAATATTTGAAACAGATTACAAAGACTATGATGAATGGATGGCTTATTCTGATGCTTATCAAACATATTCAGAATATAACGGTGCAATACTCACACTGGTAGACTGATACAAAACTCGCAGAAAGATTGCCAAACAAACGCTTTCGCACATACCTGTCTCAATTGAACTTCCATTATATGTCATAGAACGATTGATCAAAAACTTTTGCTTAGGTCATAATGTAATTCGCAGTGTACAATAAACGTTTTTATTCGACCTTTGTTTATTTGTAAAATTTTAATTTGCATAATTATAAGAGCCATAATTACGAGTGTGGGCAGCTTTACACTACCTACTGATAGTATTTAATGCAAAAACAAAGTCAATGATTTACACATTTTTTGCTATCTTATTAAGAGAATTGAGACTGTTGTTAGTTTGGTAACAGGGAATCAATGATCGCACATTTGCGCTCATTAAATACTTTCGACTAGCGATAGAAGTAAATATACGCATTACCTAAACAAAATATTTCGCAAAAGTAATGTGAAAAAGCTTTCTCAGAATCCCACACGGCTTTGAAATGCAAGGCACGTTTCCAAACGTAACTTTGGCTGATGTAATGAAATTTTGCTTGACAGTTGCTGGAATGGTGTTAGCTGTGTAGCCTACTGATTATTGAATGAGCTAGGCTACCTGTACTCCAGTAATTTCTGAATTACGCCTATTTGAGTCAGTTTTGCTGGAAAGATTACTTTGCGGTTTGGGTACTTCTATAAGCTTATCTATCTGATTTTGTACAGTTTAACGCGAAATCTTGGATTCAATAGGCTGCCAAATTCAATTGTTTTTACTATAGGCCTATTTGGACAGGCATCCTATCGGTATGTCCAATAAACAGTACAATTGTAATGTAGGCCTAGGCCTATTGTATGTAGAAAAATGGTTTCTACGTGGTTTATGTTTATTCTAAATTCCAAATGACGTTTTTTTTTTCATCCTAAAACACAAAAACCGAAAAGAACTTCTACTTTTCACTACTAAGTGATAACCTCAACTCAAAGAACTCAACCAAAATTCCGCATGCGGCAACAGAAAAGTTGAAATATTTCAACTCTTGCAATTCCACGCTAGAGCAAGAAAATCTTTAGCACAGAAAACATTTTTTAACGTTATGCAGTCAAGCGAAACTAATGGAAATGCTATCTATCGAATACCGAAAAACTTTTTTCAGTATTCCATTAACTGCGCTGGATGTGAACCACACCTAAGCTTGCAAATTCCTCGATTGAAAATAATTCGTCAATGAACGACAAAATTTAACTACATTTTTGGATCAATGTCAAAAAAGGACAATTTTTTCCACACTGCAATTTTTTTACATGACGTAAAGCGCCCTTAAGGTTGTTGGTGGGTAAACGTATATGCTAGCAGTAACTTTAGATTTCAAAATTTTTCAAAAGGGAACAAGTCGAAGTACACTCTTGTTTTTAAGAACCGATAAATCTTGATTGATTGGTGCATCTTCATCTTCCTACCACGAGAAAGCGACGATCCACTATGCTTTGGACGAATCTGCACCCGCTTAGGAGTTGACCATTTTCCAAGCTTTCCTGTTGACGTGTTGATTTCTTCCAACGTAAATTTGCTGCTTGTTCAAAGCCACAAAGCAGAGATAATTATCGTAAAGCGTTTTATCCAAGGATGCAACAACGTGACCAGGGTGCGAGTTGAACTCATGATCCTGCGATCAGAGTCGTCGTAAAAACGATGCCCTTATCCATTTGGCCACGCTGCCGACGTCTTCAACTGAGATTGGCTGTTTTCGATTTTTTGCCCATTTTCAACTTCATTTGTTCTTGATTTTTTTTAAATTTTGAGAGCATCGATGTCAATTTTACCTGCCAGGTTTGTATCACTGTTGAATTTCTATTGCTCTGTCTGCTTAAGTGAAGGCTTTATTTGTGCTTTTTCAGCATTGTAAGATAGCAAAAGAGAAAGAGCAAGTTTTTTTCAAGTTGAACGAGAGCCAAAAATTTTCTCAATTGCTTGTACAGAGCAACAGCGCTCTATAATCGTGAAATAGTAGAAGTTTTGCTTGCAAACACAAGAAAATCACTAAAACTTATCATTTTGAATCAGCACAAAATTTAGTTTCATTGATTTGAGTTTTCTTTTCGTTTGTTTTTGGTTTATTTTGCTGTATATTTTTCATATTTAAATTTCAAGCCTCATTACTTCCTCGTTGCTTGGATGATTAATTTCAACTAGCCATGCAAAATCACATATATTCAACGCGTTTTACTTCAAATGAAAATTTTGCACTTGTATTTTTGTAGTAAAACAATTATGTAAAATCGATTCACTACGTACATTGCAATATGAGGAACGATTTACCATTTGAACTTAAAAGTGATTTAAGAATAAGTCTTAATATACCGGTATTTGAAAAAATTCAAGAAATTCTTTGTTACAAACAACAAGTATGAGGGTGTATTTGTCTATAGTTATTTGGTGCTTATTTTTATGCGATTAAATTTATTTGTAGCTGCTGCCATTAGCACTTTAAATGCTCGCTAAGATTTTTTTGTATTTGCTCGCGTTGTAATACCTAGTACAGTAGAACTCCGATTATCCGAAAGCCTATTATCCGAAACGCCTATTATCCAAACACGACTTTAACAAAAGAAATTAGAACCTGACTAGAAGCATTAGGACGTCAATTGTGTTTAAGAGAAAAAATGCGTCCAAAAACCAAAAAGCAATTGACGGGTGCATGGGTGCTGTATTTATTTGAAGTTTGCAACCAGTTTAGTCACAGCAAAAGTGCTGTGACTAATGAAAGAAAAAGTGCTGATGAAAAGAAAAGAAAAAGAAAAAAAGAAAAGAAAAAGAAATGAAAAGAAAAAGTGCTGACTATTGAGACAAAACTTGAGATTATAAATCAGCTAGAAAAAGGTGTAAACGGTTCTTTTATGGCAGTGCACTACAATATCGGTAAAGCAACAGTATCTGCCATAAAAAAGCAGAAAGAGGCAATTCTTCAACATGCAGCTAAACTTGATACTGAAGATGGCTCTAAAAGACGAAAAACCATGAAAGGTCCCAGCAATACAGCTCTTGAGTATGCCCTGTTTACTTGGTTTATGCAAAAGCGAAGTTTGGGCCAGCCTATATCAGGTCCACCACTTTGCAAGAAGGCTTTACTTTTCAACCAAGAGCTGTCAGGAAATTCTGACTTCAAGACAAGTACTGCTTGGTTGAGAGCCTTTAAATCAAGGTACTGAATTAGAGAGCTTCAAATTGAAGGTGAAAGCTTATCTGGAAACAGCAACGCGGCTAACACGTTTACAAAAAATTATTCAAATCTTGTGCAAAAAGAGGGTTATACCAGAGACGATGTTTATAACGCTGACGAAACAGGAATAAACTGGAGAGCACTGATAAAAAAGTCACTTGCAGCAAGGAAGGAAGCTACAGCTCCAGGTTTCAAAACAAGCAAAGAACGCACTACCACCATGGTTTGTGCCAATGCCAGTGGAAAGCATATTCTGCCATTGCTTGTGATTGGTAAAGCTAAAAAACCACGTAGCTTTAAAAATGTGGTTTGTTTCCCTACAACCTACAAATCCCGAAAAAGCACCTGGATGAATTCCCAAGTGTTTATCGACTGGTACACAAATGATTTCATACTACAAGTTAAAAGGCAACGTGAACAAGAAGGTAGAAACGGAAAAGCTTTACTGGTTCTTGATAATGCACCAAGCCATCCATCAGAGGAAACCCTAAACGAAATCGACAGTTGGTTTAGGGTCATGTTTTTGCCACCAAATGTAACTGCGCTAATATAGCCTATGGACCAAGGCATAATAGAAAAATTGAAAAGGCTTTACAGAAAGCTGGTTTTACGTCGGTTGTTGTTAGTGGAAAATGAAGGCAACGACAGCGTAGTTAATTTTTCTAAAACAATCAATCTGAAGGATGCATGCTTCACGTTAGCTGATGCATTAGATTCACTGACTAAGCATAAAGTAATGAACGCATGGAAGAAACTCTGACCTATTGCTGAAGAATTAGGACAACAACAACAAGAATTAGAGGAAAACGAACAAAATGAGGAACAAGAACAGTTGCAAATATTTGACGAAATCTCAAATATAGCTGCACGTCTTTCAGGTTTTGAACAATGTGATGAAAATGACCTTCATGGATGGTTGGAAAGTGACATCGGCGATGCGGGATTTTAAATCTTAACTGATAAGGAGGTTGTGGAGACTGTGCTTGAAGAAACTAATGATGAAGTTTTAACAGATGAAGAAGAGTGCGATGAATCAGACATCAAGGGTCCTACATAAGCTGAAGCATTTGATGCATTTGAAACAGCCATAGCATGGTGTGAACAACAGAAAGAGTGTTGTTCAACACAGCTGTTGTTCCTGAAAAAAATGAGAGACTAGGCAGCGACTAAAAGAGTGACAAATTTAAAACAAAACAAAAAATGAGTGATTACTATACTGCCACTGCTAATAATACAGAGTGCAATATATAACAATGTACTGTATGCGTACTGTACTTTGTAATGTACTGTATATGATCTAATTTCATAATATTGCATGTTGTTCCATTATTCGAACAATTCACTTATCCAAACCACCCCTGGTTTTAATTAGTTCGGATAATCAGAGTTCTACAGTAATTTTAAATTTTAAACTGATTGATACTTTTACCATGTTTCTTAACATTTCAGCATGTAAATTGCTGTACTGTTTTCTATATGTACTCTAGTTTTTTTTTTTCTTTTTTGCATTGCTTGATGTATTGTATTGATGTTTTTTATGTAATCGCCTGGTGAGAGACTGCAGACTCGGCGACTGCGCCAGTTTCCTCGATCTGGACCACGGTTTTTTCGCAGCCTCTCACCAGAAACACATTGCCTACAGTTTCATATTGAAGCATATTATTTGTTGTATGTGTCTTTCCATACAAAAATAAAACAATCAATCAATCAATCAATCTGCCAAAGCTGGCATTGTTTTTAATTTCCTCTCAAATTTTGAGCAAAAATGAGCCTCGCATTCTTAGAAAATTGTTCTTATAAAAAGAGTGTATTGCTATTTTTGTCAACTGGTGCTACTCAATATTGCTTTATCAGTCGAAATAGCAAATGGTTCTCAATGCAATTCCCTTTCTTCTTAGCAGTCTAATAGCAAACATGATGACAAGTTTAATTAATTTTCAGCAAAAATTCGCTTTAGCCAAAAGTCTTCAACATTTTGCCATTAAATTTCTGAACCAAAAAAAGATTTCTCGCATGCTTAAAGAGTGCTTCAAAATCTTTGTAAAGTTGGTGAGGATAATGTGACGCTTTTTTACTCGAGTTATATCTTGTAATCAATCCAAGCAACTTAGCAAGCAAAAATCATGTTACCGAGCTTTCAGAGCTTCAGATGCACGTGCAAAAATATCCTCACGCCTTTTGCAAGTATTTTGTTTGGTAGCGCCTTTAAAAAAATTCTCGTTATTAAAGCAAACAAGGAAATTTTTGTCATGTGGGTCCAGAATTAAAACTGTAAAAGCAAAATCAAGGTATGTGTTTTTACAGCAGATATATCACTGCATAGGCCTATTCGGAGGTTGCAGCAGAGGGATGAGACCCCCAAACAATGTCAAAACGTTTACCATCTGAATACCTATTTTCAATTTTGGTGGTGGTAAAAAGCAATAAACCGCCTGGCCAAGCAGAAAACTTGTCTATTCGTACCAAATGTCCTAAATTTTGAGAAAAATTTTGAGCTGCATTTACGTAACACTACTTCGGCCTTGTGAATGATGGTAGTACCGGAACTAAATAAACAAAAAAATTAGATTACAAGACATAACACAACACACATCAAAATTTGAGTCCTTTCTGACTTCAATAGCTTTTTGCATCATTTTTGTTATCGCAGATATCCTGCCGTTGTACTTTAAACGAAACACATTCACTTCTTTTTCATTTTTTTTCTTCATTAACGTAGCGAATTTGAAGCAAGCCAAGAAAATTTTGAACGAAATTACAAACAATTAAATTGCATCAATTCCATCACTTCATCGGAAGTTATGCAATGTTGTGCGTCGTAAATTCCTTTGTTTATTTTTCTGGGTAAAATTCCCAGTTTTTCTGCTACCAGAGAGTGAAATTGCTTTAACTTTAAAACGGTTCAAAGAAGAGAAACTTAAAATGCAGAACTTGGATGAAAAGCGCATGAAACAATTTATTTTCCTCAAGAAATAAATATCTAGGTAGTGAGTTTAACTACTACACATTTTCAATTCAATACTGCACTGCACACATTCAGCAAAAGCCATCTCTCGGCTACAACTGTTTCAAAAATAGAAAGGAAGTATGCACAACAAACATCAAAGACCCATACGCCATCTCCTGGCTACAACTGCCTCAAAAATACAAAGAAAGGATTCACAACAAACACCAAAGCCACATAGGTTATCTACCTCGATTCAAATTCCTGTTTCCTGAACAACTCCAGCAAGATCAAATTTTAGCAGGGTAGAAGACCTCATGGAGCAGGATGGCCAACAAAAAGTTGCAAGAAGACCAAATCAAGCCGTCAGCATTCATTTCAGCAATGCATGAACAAGAACATTATGCTTGGGAAATCCCCCCCCCAAAAAATGAAGTTGAGTTGGGAAAGACGATATTTACCAGATTTATTTCTGTGGTCATTTTTTGTGATTTGGAATTAAGGGTGACTTTTACTTTTTTGGGCATCATAAAGCATTCAGTGAAAGTGCACTTTCATATTCTGTTATCTTTCATTAACATGGTACAGGGTAGCAACTGTTTAGTTATTTCTCTATATTACGCCTCTTGAAGAATTAGTGAATTTAAAAAAAGTAAAAGCAATCACCAACAAAGGCTAAAAATAACATAAGAAATATCCTCTAATAAGAATGTCCCACTTGCAAAAATCTAATCTAAGACAGGGTTCAACAAAATTGCAAGTTTTGCTATATATAAAAACCAATTTATATGTCATTATTATTATGACGGTATTCCATTGAATACATCGAACAGTTTCTGACTATATCAACTGTCTTAATTTTGTCAAATCTTGCTGTACGTGGAGCAGCACCAAATTGTATCTGATATAACAAGCTTAAAATGTTTGTACACACAAAACCAACCTACAAAATTTAAACTTGAGAATTAATTTTTCAAAAAAAAAAATAGAAAAAATGGTTACGACAAATGTATGCTATTGCTAAATAATGCATAAGATTACCAGAATTCTTCTTTAGTGAACATTTGCTTTTTTCATCAACACAATAGGGAAAAATCAAGTAGTATATTAAACACAGAATAAGCAAGAAACCAAAAACAAAAATGATTATTTCAAGAATTTACCCCAATACTTTGTAGTTCTTGTTACAAATTTCAGCCAAACAATCTTTTAAAACTCCTTGTATAATTGTTAGAAAAGATCACGGGATTGTCTGCATGCATTATGCATTAAAATGCAATTCATGAATCTTTCTGAGTGACACCATGGCTAAAACTGGTATCAATCAGTCAATGCTGTACAAATATCATAGTTTTGATAAGCAATTATTGCAGCAGAACTTTCTTTAGCTACCGATATTAAGATATATCTAGACAATAGGATTTAAACTACCGGCAGCTCGTACAGTACACTTCTTTTTTCATGCCTGAAGCATTTTGTATTTTAAACTATTTTTTTAATGTAACAGTATATAAACTTGTAAAACTCGCAATATGGATCACTAACTGATTTATTTTTTACCTGTCATGGTCATTAGAGTGTGGCTGTTCCCCCAATCTTCTCCAAATACTCTACCTTTTTTTGGTGGTGAAGTTTGATGAAAAAACCCTCTTGTTAAAATGTTATGAAAATTGAAGTACGTTTAGGAGTGGCAATGTTCGATTGAAAATTTTTACCCCCTGGCGAAACCAATCGGGCCACTTAAAAACTCAAAATGTTTATATCTCAGCTTTTGATCATCCTAGACAGTTGATTTTAAGCTTAAAAGAATAGCAATGGCCACATTTATATGAGTGTTCTGAACAACCCGAAGCTCTATTCTGTATAGTTTTTTAGTTATTTAAAAAAAATCAATTTTAGACTCTATTTTTTACAACTTTTAGGTTTTTTGTATATCAATGTTACTACAGAAATGTTCATGTTGTCTTGATAGTTTAACAATAACATCATTGAGGATTATTGCAATAGGCACAATGACCGATCCAATTGCAATAATTCTCAATGATGTTATTGTTAAACTATCAAGACAACATGAACATTTCTGCAGCACCACGGATAAATCTTCACTCTGAAGCAAATCTTCGAGAACTCTTGGGAGTATGGCAGAGATCTCTTGGCATGCTTTGTCGATCTTGAAAAAGCATATGACCGAGTTCCTCGGGATAAACTTTGGAAGGTTTTGCAGGAGTATGGCGTTATAGGTCAATTGCTACTTGCTATTAAGTCATTCTACTGCAGACCGGAGGTTTGTGTTTGGGTAAATGGCAAGCAATCAAAGCCGTTCCATGTGGGCATTGGACTCTGGCAAGGGTGCGTTTTGTCACCTCTTCTTTTCATTGTTTACATGAATTGGATCGACAAATGCAGCCAAGCTGATGAGTGTGCCACGATTGGAAATCGCAAAATTAGTCATCTGCTATTCGCAGATGATTTGGTTCTGCTTTCTTCCGCAGAATCTGGCCTCCAATGCGCATTAAATAGCTTTGCAGATGCATGCTACACCGCCGGAATGAAAATAAGCACGGCCAAAACTGAGGTACTTCATCTTTCAAGAAACTTTGATCAGTGCGTATTACAAGTGAATGGAGCAACACTGAACAGGTAGAGAAGTTCAGGTATCTCGGGTTGCATTTAGGAGTGACGGAAGGCAAGATGAAGAACTCGATACCCGAACAGGCAAGGCTAGTGCAGTAATGTGAGCTTTGCACTATTCGGTTGTCATGAAACGAGAATTGTCGAAAAAGGCACAGCTCTCAATTTTCAAAACAGTTTTTGTCCCCATTCTGACTTATGGTCATAAATCTTGGGTAATGACCGAAAGAATGCGATCACAAGTGCGAGCGTCCGAAATGAGGTTTTTAAGAAGAATCAAAGGAGTTACACTGTTTAACAAGGTGCGTAGCTCTGAAATTCGAAAATCTCTTAACATCGAGCCGAATACTTCTCCGAATTGAAAGATCTCAGCTTAGATGATTTGGCAATGTAAGCAGAATGCCTCAGGAAAGACTCCCCAAACAAGCTTTACATGCCAAAGCAAATGGGAGAAGACCAGTCGGACGACCTAGAACTAGATGGACCAATTACATTGAGGATCTTGGATGGAATCGCTTGGGACTTTGCCAATGAAATGATGGAGGTAATGGAAGACCGTGAGGTGTGGCGGCTTAATCTTGAGCTAATGCCCCCGCAGCCCTCATGGAAAAGCGGGCAATGAAGAAAGATGAAAAAAGAAAAGAAGAAGAGAATTGTTGCACCTCACTGAAGTTTCATTCTTCCGGAAATTTTTAGGTTGTGGTATCATTAAAATGCCTGCTGCATCTTCAAAGGATCTTAGATTCTTCCTCCTGGATACATCTCCAACAATTCTGGACAAAGATATTAAAACCAGCAAGTTATCTACTCACAAACACGTTTTATTAAATTTTCTGGCACATCGTGATGAGCTTTTGGAAGATGGAAAAGGAACTCTTAGGAAAGCATCAAAGAAAACTAGTGATATTGTTGTTACCATCTATCTACAGAAAAGCAAACATTCCTGTGGTTGCTCATCACAAAATGTGCAAAAAGATAGAGAATTTCTACAAAGAAATGAAATTGCTTTTAAAAATTCCAAAAGACCTTAGAGGCAAAGGAAAATCACTTGAAAAAAACGAAAAATTTAAAAGCAATTTGCAAAAGACTTAAATTTTTGGCCCAGAAATGTCTTTGATAAAATTTCTGATGAAAAAGATAAACAGTTCTTGCTGAATATGATGGGACCCTGAACAGCTAGTTTTGGGAGTGCTGACAAGAAATTCGCAAACACTAGTAAAAATATCTGCCAAAGAAAGGCAAAAGAAGAGAAGAAACAGCTGAAGGAATCAAAGACTGACGGACTCCATTAGTATACAAATACACACTTGTTCAGATTCACCAAAAGATGAAAGAAATGCCTGTCTGATTGGTACTAACCCTTCAACTTCAGCAGCATCAGCTGCAAAAAGTGATAAGCATATTGTGAAAATCGGAATGACTATTACCATACCACATGATGTTCTGAAATCTCATTTGCTTGCATCTACTGCAGTATGAAACAATATTGCACCAGCAAAAGTAGCATCTATTGTGGAAAGCTTGGTAACCACATGTGATGGAGATACAGGTAGACTCAATCTTAATAACACACAAGCACACCGCTAAGTTAATGTTTTTACATCATATCATTTCATTTTTGAGTTGGACGCTGTATCGTTAAAAATTTGATGATAATCGTGATTTTTCAGGTTTGCACTATTAACTATTTTAGTTTTTTTAGAATTTACTTTACACACGACCAGGCCGTGGGGATTAGCTCTTAATAGTTTATCTACAGTCTACATAATACAAAAACCTTGACCTAGTTTTGACTAATTTGGTGTGAATAGTAATGTGGGCATCCGCGCAGCCAGGGGGAGGGGGATTAGGGGGACCAGTCCCCCCTTTTAAAAGTGTACAATTTCACAAAAAATATTTAAAAACGATAAAATGTCAAAAAAACTTATTTAAAAACACTCAACTCAAGTGTAATTCTACCCTGAGTCGCAAATAGGCAACATCAAAACTTATGCATTTAAAAAATTTTATTCCAAGGTCATTAGCTTTTGTATCTTTGAAAAGTTTCAACCATTTAGCTTGTATTGTTTCCGAGATATTCGGGTTGAAAAAACGTTTGCAGCAAAAAGGCAAAGTGAATCATAGTTAGCGCAACAATGAAAATGAGTTACAACCATAAAATCAATTTTGGTAAATATGATTGAAAAAGTTATTACATCACATTAATATAACAATCGCGCATAAAAACTTGAGTTTATTGAAACAAGAATTTAGGCACATTGTCTTTTTGGTAAAAAGGTTAGAAACATAACCCGGAGTGTCGGAATGCTTGTATAGTCAGATTTGATATTTATTGAAAATATTTGATCATTGCGTAGCCCATACCGCGTTGTCGTGGAATGATGATGTCTCATTAGCATTCGGCATTGCTTTTGTGGGAGAACACAAACAAGGCAGAAAGCAGCGCATGATTTTGCACCAAAAAAAGCAATCCATTTTGCTTCAAGACTCATCATTTTCCAAAAAGGAGAATCAGATACCAGTGAGAATTTTGGGTGGCTGAGATTTGACGTGTATCAGTCCATGAATTAAATGTCACTATAATGAAATCGTATTTCGACCCTAATAAATTTCAAGAATATTTTTATTGAAAAGATTCGAAAAAAAACACTATATTCTGAAGGAAAGCAAATCTCTTCTAAGTGTATGACTCTCGATGTATCTTTAACATCTTGATTGATTATTTACTATACTGTATTGGGTCCGTTTTACAGATCATGCGTAATTATGCATATAAATACATGCATGTCATTTCATTCCATGCATTTTGCCCGTTTTTCATTTTTTTGCATGTACACTGAAAAAGATATCAGACGTAATTGGACTAAACTGCCTTTGTAGGTATACATTTAGAGCAACAGTTTAGAGAACCGGTTTGCCTGAAAAACGGCAGAATCAATATATTGCTCAAAAAGTTTTTGTAGTTTGCTAAAAGCATAGCTACGATGTCAGTTTGATCCTTTAATTTTATTTTCAGCTGGGGTTGGGGGAAACGGCTGGTTTGAATTAATGTTACAACTTTAAACTGCACTATGTCAATTACAGTAACTAGTACGCTGATATATTTTTTGCAAACCTTTTTTGATCAATTTCTATGTCCGCATATTACACCGTATAGCTCTGTTGATTTATAACAGTGCTCTCGTTGTATCAGAGCAATGAGTCCGACGACGTTGTTCAAATTGTGTCGAAGTCTAAACTGAATACGCTGGTTGCAAGCAAAAAGTCGCACAGACGCCATCCTCCTATTCCCGATCTACACTGTGCCTGAAATTGTGATCCCAATAACTTCTTTAGTTTACTTCAAACCAATATTTGGTACGCCCAGCGTATCGCCTCACCAGCATACAAGCAGTTAGTTGTTTCAAACAAACTAGCGACAAGCCCGTACATTCGCGATTTTACACACAGTGTAGGCCGGGCCTTAAAATTCTCTCTGGAAGCATTCTACGCCGTTTTCGGCGCAAACCAAATTTCATTCACAAGTGTGCTTATATATAAATAAACCGATTGTATTTTGTTTTGATCATTTTTCCGCGAATGCCACGTTCAGATTAGCATTATTTACTTGAGACAGTTCACCACACGTAAGGAATTGTCGATCGCTATCACATTATTCTTGCTTAAAGGGGGCCTTCATTTGAAATAGGCTATTATTTAAATAATTCGGAATATTTTTCTGAACACGTTATCGAAAGTTCCGTCCAGAAATTCCTCATCGTTCTTGAGATATCCTCTAAAAATCCGCTAATACTCCGCTAATCCGTGACGTCACTTGCCCGAGTTTGGCTGAGTTTGTGTGGGCTGTGTAAGGTATAGAGTAGGTAGGCAACAGTTTTGAATGTTTATCCTTGTCTAAATTAAGTGAATTATACCCTATTTTATTCAAAACTGTCTACTCTATACCTTACACAGCCCATACAAACTCAGCCAAACTCGAGCAAGTGACGTCACGGATTAGCGGAGTATTAGCGGATTTTAGAGGATATCTCAAGAACGGTGAGGAATTTCTGGACGGAACTTTCGATAACGTGTTCAGAAAAATATTCCGGATTATTTAAATAATAGCCTATTTCAAATGAAGGCCCCCTTTAATGCTTAGATCTCTTTTTCCTACCAACGATAATAATAACAGCATGGAAAACAATTAACAAAACTTTGCATTATTTGTGACATGTATTCTATTTGTAAGTTGAAATATTATTATGCCAGCTTGCCTGAATAATTACGGCAATCTGCGACTTTCTCGCATGGCCTACGTTAAGAAAACACGTTTTTTGCGTGTGCTGTTGCATCATCAAATGAAATAAAATTGTAAAACCAGGTGAAACCACTTTTATTCTCTTTCATTTATCTTTTTTTTTTATTCGTCTGTTGCATGAATGACGACAGGACTCCTGCCTGTTATCACTAAACCTTTGTAATTTGTTAAAAGTAGCCAAACTGAAGTTTCCAATTTGCATGTGCTTTAATCATAACAAAAAAAACTAGTCCCCCTTTTTTTTATTTCTGGCTGTGCCGGTGAATGTGGGGTATTGAGATAATGCTGTTAATTAATGTCTATTCAACATAATGATAGTGCTACAACGGATTTTTTAAGTTTTTGCTTGAGAAAAGAACATGATCATTAAACATATTTTTAGGAAATAACTGTAGTCTAAATAAAATTAACTAATAGCATTTTATTCTCCTTAAGGTATAGAGCTCAAGTCATTAATCAAATTTCCGCAAGAATGAAGTCAAATTGGCAGCCACCAAGTGTTGGAGTCTTGTGTTGGGATAGAAAAATGATGAAGATTTTAGATGATTCTACTGCTACTAACGACAAAGTAGAGAGGTTGCCTACTCTTGTTGCGGGTATGAATTGCGATTACATTAAAGAATCAGTGTGCTATTAATATGCACAGAGCTGGACAGCGCTGTTTCGAGCTTTTAGCTCTCATCAGCAGCCCTCAGCTTCTCTAACAAAGTTATTTCCCAGCTGGACAAGACTCTTGGCCAAGCCAACTCTTGGCCGAACTGCAGGGTTGGTGGTTGATCTGGCCACCTAACTGCCAGTGGAAGTCATTATGATTTCCCAGGAGTCGATTATGAAGGACATCAAACTTATTGGTGCTATCAATATCACTAAAATTGCTACCAAACAGTTTGGCCTTAGAAAGATCAATTTTTTGCCACTCTGTGACAGGAATCGATTTATAAATTTGTAATGTGATCGCACCATTACAGTGAAACAATGACTTAGGCAATTAACTTCTGCCAAGTCTTTATTAACAGTGCACTACATAAAATCACGTTGTTGCTTAATGAACGGCTGTATTAATTTGTTTATTATTTTTGTGTGCAGTATGGAGTTGTTTAAGAACTTGGCTTTTTATCATAACTGCCAAAGTAACACCTATTTTTTCAGGCATTAGTGGAATAAAACTGTTGGGAGCTCCAGCTCTGTTACATTCAACATCAGAACCAATGGAAAAATGAGTAGTCAAGCCAAGTGTTGAGCTGATAAACTCTTGGGGTGCACGAGAATGCATTACTGGTATGGCATTTGACACAACTGCATCAAACACAGGAATTTAAGAAAGATTAAGAAACGCATGAAACAGGGGCAAGTGTAAGCAGTCAGAAAGAACTTGGAAAACCACTTCTTTGGCTAGCCTGCAGATACCACATTGGTGAAACCATACTTCGCCATGTTTGGGAAGACCTAAATGTTGAAGCATCAAAGGCTCCAGAAATAACAGTATTCATCCGATTTCAATCCATTTTTCCATCGATTTCCAACCAGGATCTTGATTGTCGTAATAATGACATCAATTTGGACACAACTGGAAGCAAACTGGAAGAAAACATACAACAGCAAAAACTCTGAAGTGTTCATCAGAGGTGAGAAGGAGCTTGTAGAACTGGCCATTTTTTATTTGGATCCACGTAGCTTTGAAGAAATATTCAGGAAAAACTTTTGCTTTCAAAAACCAGGAACAATGCGTAAAGCAAGATGGATGTTCAAGATTATTGACAGTATCAAAATGGTTCTTTTGGGAGATGTTATAACCCAGGACCTACCAAAAGGTGTCACATTTGGCAAAGGGCAACTAGGAAACATTAAGCAATTTGTGAAGTTTGTGTTGTTCATTTACATTGCGTGGTGGATCACTGCGCCTGTTGTTTCCTAATCACAACTCCATGAGATAACTTTATTGAAATAAATTTCTTGGTATGAAGAAAATGTGGATGGCTTTGTCTGAAAATCAGCATGGAAAGCTTTCACCAACCATCTTTAGTACCTCGTGGAAAAAATCATGCCCTTGTCATTGTTTAGTAATGCTGTTACAAACGAGAAGAAGAAGCTATTGTTGAAAAGTTGAAGAGTTATGAAGATTCAAGAAGTTTTTGTAATCAGCAAGGAACTGGATTTGGAAGGCCGAATTTTCCTACCCTGAACAAAGATGTTTGTGGCCTAAAATTATCCAACTGCATTGGTCAAAATTCTGGAAAATTTTTTTCGATTTTGCGATTAAGCAAGGACTTTTTGTATTTGCCAATTTAAGAATGGAGTGACAGCCTATCATTTCAAGACGGTCTGAAAATCATTTACTCTCTAAAATGGTTAATGATTGTGCAGAACCAGGAGTTAAACTTGGAGCAGATTTTTTGGCTGCAGCTAAAATTGAAAAGCGGTACCAAAATATACTTCAGGTTGTAGAGAATCATCGTAAAGTGCTTCCAAACCAAAGAAAAATAAAACTAACTCACCATAAATGCTGGTGTTTAACGCTGACAAACTGACAATGGATTTACACGAGTGACTTTCTTTGTTGATTGCTGCATGCCAAGTGCCACTTTATCATGGCCAAAGGAGCACCAAAATAAACAGTACATGTGTTAACCAACGATGCGATTACTTTTACCAATTTTAGTTACATGATTAACTGTGTTTTGTTGTATATT